>APFE031252162.1:99047-194773 GCA_000404065.3 Pinus taeda
GTCCTTCCATTCGTGATAGTTGTACGGTGTTAGGATCGATGCTTTAGGAAACTCCATTTTTCTGTCAATCTTCGATCTTCGATCTGTAATACCTGCAAAATAAAGTACTGGTGCGCCTTTTATCTAGCAACCTGTGGGCTCTGATACCATGTAAATGTGTTAGAAAACCTGCACAGATGAATCTAGCTAGTAAAGGTTGAACACCCAGCTTTGCAGAGCAAAAACATTAAAAGAAAATTGAAAGAAGAAAAGAATGATTCATTAGAAAATATGTTACAATGCTCATTATATAGCATTACTGGGTGAAGATCCCAAGGTAATGAACTATAGTGGGAAGATCCCAAGGTAATGAACTATAGTGGTGATCAATGAGAAGACTCAACACCTACAACAAGTTCCGGAGATAACTAGTCAGTTACAGAGTTAAAGAAGGAGCAAATCAAGGAGTAAATCATGCAAAAGGAATCTTGCATGCAATCCCATGCTCTAACTAAGAGTCCGCATGTAGATGTGTAGTAGTTGCATGTAGTTGCATGCTCTAACTAAGAGTTTGCATGTAGTTGCATGTAGTTGCATGCTCTAACTAAGGGTCCACATACATGCAATCCAATGCTCTAACTGAGAGTCTGTATGTAGGTGTAGTAGTTCCAACAAGGTGGTGGCGGTGTGGGCGAAGGTGCATGCTGTGGTGGTGAAGATGGAGGTGATGTGGGTGGATGGGGTATTTGTGAGAACCCTTGCCTTATTTTCTAGACAACGCTCCGTGGAAAATATTGTGTCTCTCCTTCATTGTCACTTAGAGGAGGCTCAATCAATGGGCTATATTCAGGACCTGTTCTCCTTCTATTCCTGAATAACTTTCCACTTCGCGTAGCTCCAAACATCAAGGTAATTTCATAATCCGCTTGTCACACAAGAGCATTTTAATCCAAGTATTCAAATATCTTAAATACTTACCTCATGGTCCCTAGAAGAAGCACCGCTCTGCTTCATTATAGCTAACCGAGCATCAACCGCAAATTATGTCACAAACCCTCTGATGACATGATCAAGCCAATGGTGGACAACGCGTGCGGTCTTATCTTCAGAGGTTTCCAATCTCCGCAATAACTCCGGGGTCCACACTATTGGACTATCAATTCTCCACATTCCCTATCCATTGGCTAATTTAGTGATCCACTCATATAGCTCGATCAGGAAGGAACATAAGAAAATTTTGTGTATCTCTATGTATAGACACCTTTCCAACCACTGTTCTTTCATCAATCGTGGATTCATGTTTTCTTGCGTCGCGAATTTGTGGATATTTTTATCCAACCACTCCTTAATTTCTTTCTTTTCTAGATTCTAGTGATGCAACATCACACATCTCTTTATGTAGATCCCGGTACCAACAACGAAACCATTTGTTGGCTTAGTGGGTCCTGGCCCAGTACCAAGAGTTAAGTTTGTCAAATGAATCCCTACACTACTGGCCCTTTCAGCATCAATCCGGGAAGTGGGTACTGAAGTCTCACTTAAAGCAGTATGGGGGAATCCTGAAACCAAATTTCCACACCCAGAGATGAGCGTGATGTCGATTTATGCCCTAAACTTGCCTTCGCACAGATTAATAAGCCCTTGGGGCTTATCGATACAACTTCTCTTAAACAGATCCTATACCTCTGCGAACATTCACAACCATCTCTCGCAGACCCTAAATAGGTAAATCCTCCACTTACGCGACTCTGTACTTACCCTTAGTTCTGTATTTACCCAAATAGGCTTAAGTGTCTGATAACATTAACAAGCAACCAGATATTCTTTCCGTAAACAATTATTATTATTTACGTTCATATGACAATGTAAATGATATAAAATCATGCATCAATACAATGTTAATTCATAACCCGTCATTCATCATAAAATAATAGTGCATTCTTTCATAATAGAAATAAATAGACAAAATAGAGGAATTGCTAGAATAATCTCTTTATTAATGCTTATGTTCTTCATACAGACTCAATACTTCCTTGTGCACTTAGCTATGAAATCTAGTCTAGGCCTCTCCACACATAGCTAGAAAGCCTCTCTTCTACTCTAAGACCTCCCCACTCTTCCTTCTATTGACCCATTACATTCGTTGATTTTCACTATCCTTATCATGCCTTAGACTCTCTAAGACTCTCCTACTTATACAATCCCGTGGTCCACGGACCATGGGTAAGCCGACATAACTTACATAATAGAAGGGTAAAACCCTTTATGACACTTTACCATCTACACGCTCTGCGACCACATTTTGCAAAGACTTTACACTTTTTTACAGTAAAACATGGGCGTTTTACCCCCAAAATTGGGATTTTTCCAAAAAATTGACCCTAAGGGACCATACCCTAACACCATGTGAGACAAAATGGCTTGAGCAAGCCATGTAAGAAATCACTATGACTCAAAAAACCATGGGAAGTCCAACTCTTCAACATCCTCGTGATGATCAACAATAGCATACTGATTCCAAGATTAGTAGTCCGCGATTTTGTCCATGTACTCCAAGATGACATATTTCTGGAGGTTGACTCTTGCCTCCATATCATCTACGTACACTGCTCATGCACCTCTCTCCAAGTCGTCAAAAAGCATGCACATCATTGTCTTCAATGGAACCGGAACAACAACATACTTGTGCATGGTATCTACACTGATTGGAAAGTCAGGGTTGGTGGCTATGTGCATCAACTTGTCAAAGTATGAGTCAATATCTAGTCAGACCTGTGCCTTTGTCTTCACCTAGGTGAGAATCCTAATAGATGGGATCACATGTGTGCGCACCACAACATCCATACTATTGGATACATGTGCATGGGAAGCCTATAGACTAGTGATGAGTTGCGGGAGCTCTTCATAGTTCTATATATGACTATGGATGCATGCCTTTAGCTCAACCACTCTAAGCCTCATCATCTTAGGCAAGTGAAGCGGGGATCCCTTGTATCTCATTGTCCACATTTGCATGTAATCAACAAGAACATGCATGTTTGACAAGATATGTTCTCTTCTAGCACATCATTGCTACCATTGGTTGAGATGAAAGACTACATTATGCATGGTACCAAACTTGGAATACAATGCCCGCATAACTTTTTCAAGGGACAATACTTCATCTAGTATTTCCTTCTTCATTTTTAGTTGGGTAGACACTGTCACCAACTCTCCTCCTTGCTTGCTCATCTATAACTCCTTAGCGATTTGCTCATTCTTAGCTATCAGAAAGCAAACGCTTGAGCTAGTGGCTTCGGCATATGCTCTTGTGGCATCGACCAAGGCTTCTATATGTTTTCACATGTCAGACATGATCGCTCATTCCTCATACTACGTGGGAGATGTATGATCTTCCAGAATTGACACTCTGCGAGATTGAACAACTCTATGTTGAGACTCCTCGAATGAGATGTTGTGCATCTCTCCTTCCGGCTATTCTCCAAGGATCTTAGTGCCTCCTTGGTCACTTAGCACTTGCTCATCTTTTAAGTGTCATGAAGCTGGTGGGTCAACCTCTTGATGATGAGATGTGAGGTCGATGTCCTGCTCTAACTCCTACTGCTCCATTTATGTATCCTTTGTTCAAGCGCTCGCTCTATCTCCTAAGAAAAGTCCTACTCCTGCAATGGTTCTCCCTATTTGCCTGATGCTAGCTATTTTGATGAGTCCACTACATGTAGGGGCACTGTTTCATCCATTTTCACATGTTTCACCCCCTGCTATACATGTTTCCGATGTGCTTCCCTCTCCTATTTGCACAACTCCTGT
This sequence comes from Pinus taeda, assembly GCA_000404065.3. Classification (NCBI taxonomy): domain Eukaryota; kingdom Viridiplantae; phylum Streptophyta; class Pinopsida; order Pinales; family Pinaceae; genus Pinus; species Pinus taeda. Next base: position 102,837 of record APFE031252162.1, read on the forward strand.
TCCTTTTGGAGTTGCTCCTTCAACTCATGCGACTCCTTCTCTGTTTCCTCCATTCTCCATTTCTCTTTTTGCCTTTGCATGTTTTTCTTGTCGCATTGTTGCCTCTTTGCCTCTATGAAAAAATATTCTTTCTCCACAATTGGATCCGCTTGTAACTTGTAGCTTTTCTCTTTCTCCATGTGATGAACAATATTTCTCTTGCCCTTGTCACACACTAGTATGTTCACCTCTACTCTTGTTGCTAATTCTTGTGCTCTCCTGAATACTGTTTCATGTTGCTTCACTAACCATTCCACAACAAAGCCAACCTGTTCATTGGGTCTGGAGAAACTGTAGCAATATCTCCATGGGTCCTCCTCCACCCAATGAAATTCCCCGTGGATCTAGTTGAACTATACTCTTGTGCAGTGATCTCTCACACGATGATGTGGGTCATACGGATGGTAACTTCGAAGGTCGAATGGATATTTCTTCATCTGCTCTGCTTCGAAATCCACATGTTTAAAACTCTGGATCTCATATAACCTAATGTGCAGTGGAAGAGTGAGCCAACATTACCTCTTCTTCTGGTGAAACCTAGCTATCAATCCTACCGAGATGTGATATGCTACTTCCTGCATGACGAGCATGCCTGAGGAAAAATTTGGTAGAACATGTGGAGGATTCTCCACACTATACATCTGTTTGAAGGTGTTGTATGGTGAGGCATACCAATTAGCTATTTTTATCAGTACCTCCATTGCTACCATTGGCATGCAGGGCAGATCCTGCTCGAATATCATCTTGTTCACTGGGGTGACAAAATGATTGGACAACCATGTGATAACTCCTATGAAGCTGCATTTAGAAAACATCCTACAATAAGTGTTCACAATAGTCTCTGTAGGTGACCATGCTCACTTCAAGCCCGGGAACTCCTGTCAGGCACAAAATCCATACAAGATGTAGGCATACATGTAGATTTCTTCTTTCATACCTTTGGGCGATTGTCAAGACCTCATTACATGTTGCTTCAGTTGATGAGCCAACATGCCAGACCAGTTGCATGGTTTGACCTCTCTGGCTAGTTGGTCCAGCATGATCACCCAATTCTATGGGAAGGTTTCCATGCTTTCTTGGCCATATAGTAGACATAAAAAAATAACTAAGTATTGATACGTCTTCTGTAGTATCTTCATCTTATAGATATGGTTGGGTGTCATTCTGAATCTAGCCGGCTCCTTTAAATATTTCTTCAGAATGTCTTTAGAGATGGCATTATTGCTGGGTAAGATGAAGGGAGTCTCCATGATATCCATGGGTTCCAACATATGATACATCTCATCATAATATTGTTCCATAAAGGTTGCAATCTTCGACCAGCTGACACTACTCAAGGTCATCATCTCGGGGTCAGTGTGTGAGACGGTCTAGTGTATCATGTCTGCACATGGGAACACAGGGTATCTGCATGCAATTTGGTACAAGCCATAATTGTGGATGTTCACATATACCTGGTGGTCTTCGAGGTCTTCCAAAAATGTGCCTACAAATTCATCATTGACCTCTTGCCATTTGATCTTGATGTCCTTGTCTAGAATCAGCTTGATATCTTCATAGATTGGTAGACTTGCAGACATTCGCTCAACCACTACTATAGTTGCACTTCCATCAGTGTCCTTTGATCCTGATCTCTTGGATTCCGTTGACCCTAAACTGTCAAGAGGTAGAAGAACATATGCTAGATCTGGAGACACAGTGACATGCATGGCAAAAAATCTATCAGTAAAAACCAAAGCAAATTCGGGAACGAAATAACACATACCTGAGGTTTGACAGGAAAGGATTACATAATTTCTTATGGGACGATGGTTGACTAGCTACCATAACTACGAAAAAGGAAGTCTGAGCTTTTTGGGAAGCATGACTGGCTACTCAAATTGCACAATGTACAATCCAGATTGACTGTTGATTGCTAGAATTTCATAATGCGCAATTTCAGCTGGCAATGGCTATAGGCTCAGTGATTGCATTGTACAATTTTCTAGGTGAGCAGTCATTGTCTCTGAGAATTGTGCAAATCAGGCTTGGGGAATAACTGCTAGGTAGAAATTCACATTTCCTTAGGGGAAGACAGAGCCTTCCCTCTCATGATTGTGCAATTCTATCTTGGTGAGGCAGAGTCTGAACCAAGGCTACCTAAACCCATCGACGGGAAACTGAAAGAGTGTGAAAGTGAATGTATGATGATACTGAGTGTAAGTAGAAGCAAAAGATCATGCATGAAAATAATTAATGAAAGATTTAGAAAATTGAACAACATGCATGTCGGTGAAGTGAGTCACCGAATTAGTGACTATTTGTGCAAAATAGTTTTATGCATGCAATAACAGTGAGATAGTAATGAAAAATGAAACCATTCTAGTACAAGCTAGTATGCATGTAAACGATAGCAAGAATTCAAAGAAATCAAGAGAACATCAGTCACACAAGCGAAAACAAAAAGAGAGAGAGAAATGCTACAAAAGGCAAGTTGAGACCACTTACCCATGAATAGCTGAGTTGGATGTGTCAAAGAGTCTTGGTTGTGTTGTGGGATGTCAGAGCTCCAAGATCGATGTTGGGCATGGAATCCCCCCACAACATGTTTTGGGGCTCAAATCCCAAGTTTTTAGTAATATTATTGTAAAGTGCCGTGAATTGTGGGTGCAGAATGTATGTTAGAGTCATAGGGTTTTCCACCCTAAGTTTGAATGTATTGTCGACCCACTTATGGTCCACAAACCATAGGCATTATATAAATAGAGCAAGGCTCTAAGTTGTAAAGAAAATATATGATGATAGAATCTAATGGATAGAATAAGATAGCAAAGTATAGAAGAAGAGTCTAAGTGCATTGTGATTCATATTAGTAGGAAGAGGCTCTACAGCTGAGCGCATAGATGCCTAGTAGAGTCTGCAGTTGAGTGCGCAGACCCCTGCAGCTGAGTGCGCAGGGCAGAATAGAGTCTGTAGATGAAGGAATAGAATAATAAAGAGAAGTTTTATGTGAATTCCATGTATTTTCTCTAGTGTTATTATATGTTTGATCTCATTTGCAATTATACTTTTATTTATTGTGTGCACTTGTATGAATTATGATTATTGTTAAGTATAACTGAAAGCGGACAAATAAACTAAGTTAATCAACTAATATCAGGTTACTAGTAAGGACTTGGGTAATAACACAATTCAGGCCCTGAGTAGGGTTGTGCGAAGATAGCATCTCAGGCTGTGAGGTACTAGTAAGTGTGCATAGCGACATGCATGCAGGGTTGAACCGCAGACTACTTGAAACCATCAGACATTTCCAGGGTGTGGAAACCTGGTTCTAGCACCCTCCCTTACTACTTCGAGTGAGACCTCATTCCACGCTCCATAGAATATTACCAAAAGGACCAGTAATACTAGGATTTGTTTGGCTAAATCAGCTCCAAAGCTAGGTTAGGCCCCAACAAGCCAACAAATGGCTCCGTTGCCGAATTGGGATCTGCATAAGGGATTTCCGATGCCGTGTCACTAGAATCCAATAAAGAAAGAAATTGAAGGGTGGTTGGACAAAAATATTCACGAGTTTGCGGCACAAGAAAACATGAATCCACGAGTATCAAAGGAATAGTGGTTGGAGCACTACTTATATATGGAAATCTAGAAAATTACCTTTACATCCTTCCCGTCTGAGTTGTACAAGTGGATCGCAAAGCTAGTAGATAGTCAAGGAAGGTGTAGGCTTGATAAATTGATTATGTGGACTCCGGAATTGGTGCGTAGACTAGAAGCATCAGAAGATAAGATCACATGCATTGTGGACCATTGGCTTGATTGAATTATAGAAGGGTTTATCATCGAGTTCATGGTAGATATGACCGTCAACTACAACGAGGTAGAGCAACTCTTCCTCAAAGGACTGCGAGGTATGTACATTAAATCATTGAACACTTGGATTAAAATGCTATTGTGTGAAAAGCGGGTTATGTGAACAAATTGATGTTTGGGACTACGTGAAGTGAGAGGATCTATAGAAACAAAGGTAATGCAGAGATAGAAAACAGCCCCATGATTTTACCTCGATGGGAAAGTGAGGAAGAGATCATGAAAGGCTCTCTGAGAATTGCCATCAGTCTGATAAGGAAGCAAATTCCATGCATACCACCTCCACCTATACGACTGCCAGTCTCACCATCTTCACCTCCATCTCCACACACACCACCTCCACCACCGCCATAGTTCAATATGGCGAGCACAATAAAATTACTGGTATTTAGAGGAGTAGGGATCGAAGATTCGGACCAATTTTGGTTCGTGGTAAAAACTGTATGGGAAGCACAAGGAGTCATGGATGACAATTTAAGGAAGGCAATGTTGGCAAGCGCACTATAGGATCATGCACTAACATGGTACATTAAGCATTATAATGACCATCCAAACATGGGGATCGCAGATATCCAGGCTGCACTGAACAGGGTATTTTGTAAGCCAAATTCGAAGACACAATCGATTATTGAGTGTAAGGAAATCGCGATGCTTCCAGGCGAAACCCCATAGGATCTGGATCAGAGACTGAAGAGTATGATTTTCAAAGCCAACATGACCTTGACGGATGGAAAACATCACGCATGGTTTGTAGTGTCACTAATACCGCATTTAAGGATGGCGTTGTCACAGCTGAATTTATCCACTCAGGTCGAAGCTTTGGAGATTGCGATGAGACTACACAAGACCCCAATACAAGATCATAGTCTGGGGGTCCAACAAATCCATGTGCAACTACAAAAACTATGTCTAGAAATGGAGGATTGAAACAAGACAAGACAACTTGGCCAGAGGTGCATGAGGAGTTATGGTGCATAAAATGCGAAGGCTAGGAGCATGACAAGGACCACTGTCCAACCTTCGCGAACTACTTGGAGGGAGGAGGGTCGATGGCATTAAGACCAGAGGCACAAGTAGAATCAAGCATGGTGCCTACATTATGGTGCACGATTTGTCAAATAGGAGGAAAACACACTACAGATAACTGTCACCTATTACAAAAGTATACGCAGATGTCCCAACAATTGTTCTATAATTTCTGTAGGTCAGTAGACCATGATGAGTGCACCTGCAGAAGTTATGAGCTGATGATGGATTAGATTCCTGCCTATAGAGTGTAGACTGAAACATGAGCCCTCGATCCAAATGCAAGGATGGCATGCATTGGATTTCATGGGAATGGATGAGGTCGAGGTGGAATGGGACCAAGAAGGGGCCGCGGACAACTGATTTGTTACAATTGGAGAGGGCCAAGGCACTATGCTCGCGATTGTACAAATCCGATGAGAGCATCATGTTTATATTGTACCCAATTTGATCATGAGATGAACGATTTCCCTACCTTGATTGTGAGGATGTGCGATAAAGGAGTACTCGAGCCTCCCCTGACTCAGAATCTACAAATGATGAGGTCTAAGCTGCACGAAGAGGACCCAAATATAAACATAGTGCTTCGAAGTGGTATCACAATGGGAGATGACAAAGGTAGGCAGCCAGAAGAAAGTGTGTGGGTTTGCAAGGCTCGTACAAAGGAACCTGAATTTTATTTGGAGCACGCGAAGGAGACATTCATGGAAGCAAAGACGAGCTTCACGAAGGCCTCCACTTCAGGTAGTAAGGATCAACTAGAACCGGGGATGGATCCTTCAATTCTCACTACATTTTTTGACATGCATGGAACTACTGTACGATAGCAAGGTTGTAAAAGGACTACAAGAACCTATCAATAGACGTGATGGGTCAGGAGAATTGCGCGTAGTCTAGAAACTTGGAAAGCATGCATTGCAAATAGGAAGGGAAATGAGATTGACTGCACAAATGAGAGAGTACAAAATGGATCAAGTAATTCTGGATCTCAGATCAGATGCGAATGTACTTCCAAAGAAAACATGGAATGCATGGGTAGACCCGCATTACATTGGTCTCCTATTCAATTGCGAATAGCGAACTAGCAAAAGATCCTACCGATGGGAAGGTTGCAGGGGCTCAAAGTAGACTTCGAAGGTGTGAGTGCGCTAGAAAATTTCGAAGTGATGGAGATTGTCGATGACAACAATCCTTATCCTATGCTACTGGGAATAGATTGGGCCGCTAATATGAATGGAGTAATAAATCTAAAGAATCGCAAAATGATTTTTGAGAAAGAGACACTACGCCTAGTGGTACCTTTAGACCCTATGGAAGGAGCGTGCTACATAGAACCAGTGCGCAACGATGATAATGATGACGATCTCGACTGTATCTACAAGATAATGCTTAAGAGCAAGAATGGGTGAATCCAAAAGCAGATGACAAAATTTCATGGGAGCGCGAAAGCTCTTGCACTTCGGAATTGGATGAAGAAATAGAATGATGGCAGAATCGGTTACACGAGGTAACCACGCTCAATTTCAACACGATTATAAGATCAATGCACTGTGTGAAAATAGAGGTAAGGGATCTGCCAATGTATAATGAGTTAACAATGGTGGATGAATTCCTAGACAAATTTGAGAGAGAAGTGTTGGAACAACAACGTTTTGACGCTCTGAAATGGGCACTGCGTGCTACGCCTACAAGGTGGTGGGGTATGAATCAGAGATGCTTTGAGGATTGGCATGGATGTAGAAGCATGATGTGCCTACGATTTGGAAAACCACATATATGGCTAGCAGACAAGTATGATAGACGGGATGATCCATATACACCTCATGAAATGGACCAAGGTCTACGGGGAAGAGCCACAGCCTGAATTGGTGCATTTGTTCTATGATATGCTAAATGTCATACCCGTGAATTGGTATATTGAGACAGAGCTCCGGCATGGTACGAGTGAATGGGATATCTTGTGCGAGCGATTTCTGCTAACCTTCACATTTGAATATCGTTGATGGGATACTATTGATGATGCGCTACAAGTAGTAAAAGCAACTATCTTCAAAATACCCTAGGAGCCAATAGAAGTGCTTAAGCCAAAATGGGTGACACAACTGAGTTGTATGCTAGAGTGTTACAATGTAAATTTTGAGGAGGATGATGAGGACCCACGGAATATTAACATTCCAGAAACAGAAGGTTGTTGCAAGGTTAGAGGACCATTGATTGAGGACCCCAACATCACTGCACCACTGAAAAAAAAGCGGTAAAAATTGGAATGGAGGTGGAACCAAAGTATGCAATGCTTGGATACTATTAGGATGATGCCATGGTGGATAAGGTCACTAAATTACTTCGCAAATACCAAGACTTATTCCTGACCAAAATTACAGATTTAAAAGGGATGGTTGGCAACTTAGGGATGATGAAGATTATGCTAAAATCCAACGTGAAATTGGTTAAGCAGAGACCTTCCCTCTTGAATCCGAAATATAAGGAGAAGGTCTGCATAGAATTAGACAAAATGCTTGCAGCCAGAATTATTGAGCCAATGGAAGAATCTGACTAGGTGAGTCCTATGGTAGTATAGGAGAAAAAATAGAAGGGTGAAATAAAAATATGCGTGGACCTCAGAAAGCTGAACAACACCTGTGTACATGGCCCATTCCAGACACCATTTACAGATGAAATATTGGAAAATGTCGACAAACAAGAAGCCTACTCATTCACAGATGGGTTCTCGGGGTACCACTAGATTAAGATCGCACTAGAAGACATGAGCAAAATGACATTCACAACGAAATGGGGCTACTTTCAATACACCATTATGTCGTTTGGGTTAAAGAATGCACCAGCCATCTTTTCATGGATCGTTGTTGACGCGTTCAAAGAATACATCCTCAAATTCTTGGAGGTCTATCTGGATGATTAGACTGTCTTCAGATTAGTTAAGCACCATGTAGTAAGCATACACTTGATGCTAGATACTTGCTAACAACACTAGACCATGTTGAACCTTAAGAAGTGCACATTCCTCGTTCCCTTTGGAAACTTGTTGGGACATGTGGTCTGCAAGTAGGGATTGATGGTGGACCTTGCAAATATTGTCATTATTCTAAATTTGGAGGAACCGCGAAGTGTTAAACAGTTGCTCACTACCTTCAGACACACTGGGTATTACAGAAAGTTTATCAAAATCTATGCCCAAATCACTGTGGCAATGGAAAAACTATTGAAAAAGGATGTTACATTTTTCTGGAATGGTGATTGCATGAAAATTTTGGATGTCCTAAATGGGAAATTGGCCTCCGCTCTAATCCTAGTCTTCCCAAAATGCGATGTGGAGTTTCATGTCCATGTGGATGCATCGTGTATTGTGCTAGGAGCAGTGCTCACATAGGAGGGTAGGGAAGGCTTGGATCACCCTATCATGTTTGCCAGTCAGAGGTTGTCCAAAGCAGAGAAGAACTATTCCACCATCGAGCGCGAGGGGTTGGCGGTGGTGTATGCACTCCAAAAATACTGACATTATTTGCTCGGTGGACATTTCAAAATGTATACCGACCATTTTGTGCTAAAATGCCTAGTCAATAAGCCTGTGTTGGGGGGGGGGAGGCGCATATGCAGGTGGCTCTTATTGTTCTAGGAATATGATTTTGAGGTTGTAGTAAAACCAGGACGGCTGAATGTAGGAAAAGATAATCTATCACTCATTGAGATGGGCGAGGAACCCACTGATCTGGAGGAAGGATTACTTGCCACAAAATACTTTGCGGTGCACATCGTGAATGGGCACTTCGAAGATATAATCCATTTTCTAACGACAAGGACTACGTCAAAGGAATACTTCGTCCAACAGAAATAGGAATTGGTGGTGCGTGCGGTGAATTTTTCTGTCATCGTGGGGCACCTATACAAAATGGGAAATGATGAGATATTATGAAGATTCGTACCTGAATTTGAAAGAAGTCAGATCCTCATGGAAGCACATGGGGGTGCTACAGGAGAACATTATGGAGGACGAGCAATTTCAGAAAATATTCTCCACATAGGGTTGTGGTGGCCAACCATGCACCAGGATTTGAAAGCGCACTCTAAGGCCTGTGATATATGTCAAAGGACGGGAAAACCCTCGCAGAGGGATGAAATTCCATTAAATCCAAAAATGACACTACAACCATTCAAAAAATAGGCTATCAACTTTGTGGGACCGATCGAAACTCAGGGAAAGACGGGTGTGCGCTACATGATCACTGCAACTGAGTATCTGACACGATGGGTGGAAGCATAACCAGTCAAAGGCTGCATGGTTGCTACATCTGCGAAGCTTTTATTTGAAAGTGTATTAAATTGCTTTGGTTGTTCGAAAATATTAATGAGTGATCACGGAACACATTTCCTGAATGAAACTATCAATGCGCTCACAAAAGAATTCTAGGTGTATCATCAGAAAAGTACATTATACCACCCACAAGCCAATGGGAGAGTAGAAGATTTCAACAAAATACTGGAGACTGCACTGACCAAAGTGTGCAATGCCCCGGGAAATGATTGGGATTGTGTGTACATGCCGTACTATGGGTTTACAGGACAACATGAAAAAAGCTAATGGGATAGACACCTTTCCGATTAGTTTATGGTGTGGAAGCTGTGATGTCAATGGAATATATCGTACCTAGTCTATGAATAACAACACTCATATGAATGACAGACTGTGAAGCTCTAGAGGAACGACTCGCACAATTTGAAGCACTTGAGGAAGAATAGTTTTTGGCTAGATTTCATCAGCAGGTACAAAAGTAGCGTGAAAAATCTTGGCACAACCACCATATCAAGTTGCGCAACATCAAGGTAAATGACTTAGTGTTTCTGTATGATAGTAAGTTTGAAAAAATTTCAGGAAAATTTAGAATGCATTGGCTGGGACCATATGTGGTTAAGGATGTCACAGACAGCGGTGTAGTCTAGCTAGTCAAATTGAATGGGGAACCCTTCCCAAGTAAAGTAAATGGTAGTTGCTTGAAGCCCTACATGAGTGAGCCATCTATTTGACTAACTGGCCAAAGCACAGTCTTCATGACCCAAGGAGCCAGACAAAAGCGTGGGACTATAAACATAGGCAGTAGATGCCGGTACAAATGTAAGGAAACAATTTGGCCACAGAGGTCTTAGAACAGAAGATGCAACATGTTCAACAAGTAGTAGCTTAGTGTACTACGGACATTAGGAATGTTCAGGACTAGTTGGAAGGAATCTGCACCAAGATTTCCGCACCGACAAAGTGACTTGAGGGCGAGTCAAAATGTTTGTGTTGGGCATCTGTTGAGCATGGAATCCCCCCACAACATGTTTTGGGACTCAAAGCCCAAGTTTTGAGTAATATTATTGTAAAGAACTGCAATTGTGGGCGCGGAATATATGTTAGAGTCATAGTGCTTCGTGCCCTAAGTTTGAATGTAATGTTGAGCTACCCATGGTCCACAGACTATAGGGATTGTGTAAACAGAGTGAGGCTCTAAGTTGTGAAGAAAATAGATGACGATAGAATCTAATGGATAGAATAAGATAGCGAAGTATAGAATAAGATTCTAAGTGCATCGTGGGTCGTAGTAGTAGGAAGACGCTCTACAGCTAAGTGTGCAAAGGCCTAGTAGAGACTGGAACTGAGTGCGCGGACCCTTGTAGCTGAGTGCGCATGGCATAATAGAGTTTGTAAATGAAGGAAGAGAATAATAATGATAATTTTTGTCCAAATTTTTTGTATCTGTTCTGGTGTTATTACATGTTTGATCTCATTTGCAATTATACTATTTATTTACTGTGTGCACTTGTATGAATTATGATTATTGTTAATTACAACTAAAAGTGAACAAATAAGTTATGTTAATCAACTAATATTGGGCTACTAGTAAGGAATTGGCTAATAACACTGTTAGGGCCCTAGGTAGGGCTCTGTGAAGACAACATCTCAAACTGCGAGGTATAGGTAAGTGGGCGTAGTGATGTGCACGCAAGGTCGAACCGCGGACCACTTGAAACCATCAGACATCTCTAGGGTGCGGAAACTTGGTTCTAGCACCCTCCTATACTACTTCGTGTTAGACCTCAGTCTGCTCTCCATGGACTGTTGCCGAAAGGGCCAGTAGTACTGGGATTTGTTTGGCTAAGTCACCTCCGAACTTGGGTCAAGCCCTAACAATCCAACAATTGATGTGAAGAAATTAGATCTGAAGCATCAAATAAATAAGTTTGAAGCTGATGACGTGCATGCCACAAATATAGGAAGGAGTGATGCTAGAACTAGTGAAAGGAACTGCCCATGTAAGAGCCTGCTCAACTGTTGGGAGAAAAAGCGATTTTCTGGAAGGGAGCTAGGTTGACTGCCTAGGTGATTTGTGCAATTTCTTGGTAAAGTAGCTGACTGTTGCCCATGATTGCATAATTTCTGTGCTGAGTAGCCCTTCTAGGAGGGATTGTGCAATTTTCTGGATGAAGCTTGATGGGAAGAATTGTACAATTCGGGAGCCCAGTAGGCTACTAAGCAGAATTGCACAATTTCTGTAGGGAAGGTTGGTTTTCCTCCAAAATTGTGCAATTTATTGAGGGAGCTAGTCAACCTACAGCTAGACCATATCTAGAGAAACAACTTGTGAGGAGAATGCATGAAGTTTTGATAGACAGGCTGCTTTTCTCCAAGAAAATCACTGAAGTTGGTGTCCTTGATAAAGCAAGACATGTTGCTGTGAAAGGTTGGTAGGAAGGCTCCAAAACGAAGCTAAGGAAAATTTTTGGAGGGTGGTTGTAGCCGCTACAAAAAAACCATAGGTTGATAAAATAGAAATCATGCTCTTGTATTTGAATATTTTTCTTGTATGTGTTTGCTATTAAAGATTACAGGTGAAATCAAGATAAGGAGGGAAGAAGAAAAAAAACTATCGTGCTTGATGATGACTCCTTGGAAATGATGAGCATGATGTAGGGAAATGTAAGGACCCAAAAGGAACAGATGAATAAAGGAGTAATTATGCATCTTTATTTTATATGGAATGATATATAGGAGCATGAAATAGTAACATCTAATTGATTGAATTGTTTGGTAATCATCTATTATTTCAAGAATACGAAGCTTGGGGACTATTTTTCTTAAGTATTCATCCATATTTTTTCTAACATTATGTTAGAGGTATTCATTTTTCTAAGGTAGATCATCAACGATCATATAAGAGTCATCATTTTGGAAGAATCTTGGAAGAAGAATTAAGACAGGGTTAGTATTCAAATAATACTCGTAAAGGATGAAGGAAGCAATTGGTCAAGTTGTAGGCACATTTGGTGTAGGATAGTTGATCAAGAACATGCAGATAAATGATTGTATGGAAGATTGAGAAATCATGTTTAAGTAGCCTTTGAGTATGATTCATATGCATAGAATTCTATAAGGAAAAGGTTGTCATTTGATGCTTGAAAGATGAATTTGGCTTATTGTAGAAAACAATAAAAATATAATTTATCACTATAATATATATACACTAATGATCAACATCTATTACAATCTTCAAAAGCAAATGATAACATGGTAATCAAGTTTTATCCTTGGGCACTTTGATACATGAAGAAATATTTGAGTGGAGATGAACCCTGAGAATGTTGGTGATGAGAAAGTTGTCATGATCAGGTAAGTATGTTGTTAATGCTTATGTTGTTGGTTATCTAGTCAACACACTGTTTTCTACCTAGGAGGATGTTGCAGGAATACAAAAGATGGTTGAGGAAAGTTCAACTATATGAATGAAATATTGAGGGAAGCTCAATATCTGGTAATAATGAAGTCAAGATGTGCTCATATTGGGATTAAGAGTTAGTAGTACAAGAAGATAACCTGAAGGTCAAAGGTATCACTTTCATAAGGAAGATATAATCAGATGTAATTTTCAATGATGATAAGATGAAAGCAATGTACGATATTGATGATCTAGAACATTTCAAAATAATAACATGGCCCTATGATACCAGGAAAGTAGCAAGCTTGGTATAATGAGATGTGAAGGAAAGAGGGAGCCATGCAAAGTTGGTAGTTGGTACTCTTACAAGAAAATTTGTAAGACTTTTGGTGCTGACTTCTTAGTATGAAAGGAATTTAGTAATCTCCTCTACATTTGAGAGGGTGTAAATGAGTCTCCTTGAATAGGAGCAAGGATCTATTCTCACGAAAAAAGGAGAATAGGGATATCCTCTCTGGTTGAGAGGGAGTGATGATGGACAATTATTCGCCTTATGTGTCCTGCACTAGACCATGACTAATAGCCATAAGTCTTAGTGAAGGCCATAAGGAAAGAATGTTGTCCAGAAGATTTGACAAGTATTCGAGAATGGAACATCTTGTGGATTGTAAAATCCGGGAAAAAGAATTCGAGGACTGACACTCTTTGAGGATGGGACAAGTGTCCAAGATATGTGTGACCAAATAGGATGATAATTCTTGGAGGATTTGATTTGGGAATTAAAGACAGGAATAGTCCTAAAAAGACATACCTTGTTAACATCTAGATGGGGTATGTGCCTTGAAGAGGTAGTGAGGTATCACATGTAAAGCCTCCCAACATAATGTCTTGTTAGGCCTCATAACAATGTCGGTCATGATGTTGATGCTTACAGTTGGATTATCAATCTGACTCTTCTTATGATAAATTTTCAAAGGAAGTATTGTCCTTATACCAGTTGGAGAATTATGAATAAGTCCCTAGTTAAGAGGGAGTGTTGGAATTTGTAACTATTTTTGGTGTTCATAGTTGTCATATGACTCATGTCATGTTGTAATCTTATGTAAAAAAGACAAAGAAAAACAATGTAAAGAATAAAAAGAAATTATTTTTGGAGCATGGGTTTCATGCTCAAGTTATTTTTCATTGAGTCTCCTAGTTCTTTCATGAGTCAAATTGTAATTATCATTATAAAAGACCCATTTGGGCACTTGTATCAAAAAAAAATTATTTTTGTAAATAGAACTATCTAGAAAGGCTCCCAAGATAAAGTTTGCCAACAAAGAAGAAGGCTAGCAAAGAAGGAGGAAGTCCTAGAACCATGTGAAGGTCTAACATTTGGCCAATTCTATTCACACATGTGAATACCCTAAAGTTGTTAGGGTTTCCACATGTCCAAAAATTGCGGGATAATTGCAAGTTGTTTTATGAAGGACGAGAGGTTAGAAGAGCCTTGTTTTGGAAAGTATCTGCTCCACTACCCTTTGTAACTTTGTTATTTTTCTTGAGGCAGATCTTTTGGTTGGCTAGCTTGGTTTTTAGTGAGAGGCCTAGTTTATGGTTTGGTCTTGGAAGTCTCCTTTGAAAGTGATTCTATAAGAAGAGAATTCTTTTTCGTTCTTGTAACATCCCCTAGTTGATTTTCCATGTAAATAAAATAGACGAAGGTGATGGGAAAAGTATTCCAAGATGAATGGTGGGTAAAACATTATAATGGGCATCACTTGTAGTTTATTAATGGATATTGAAATTGGAAAATGCATTGGAAAAGGAAAAGAGGCAATAATTGACATTTAATTAAGGAAATAAAGGAAAATAGGAGAAAAGGGATATGAAGAGACACAAATATGCATGCAAGGGAAATTAGAGAGAAATTAGAGGAAAATGAAGAAAAAAGGAAAGGAAGAGACTAGACATCAATGATAAAATTACATAAGAGAAATTGTTCACAATTTTTGTCGGTTATAGATTTTGGGTCTCTTCTTCCATACTCTTACACTCTTACATACTTAGAGCATTCTTGGAGCATCCTAGAATTCACTTGGACTTGGAGAGAAGCAAACAAAGAACAAGGAATTAAAGGAAAATGGAAGATAAGGTTGGATTAAAAACTACAACTGGAGTTCATTGTAGGTAACAGGATGCGTGTGTAATTTCCTTGTTGATATTTGGATGCATGGTACATGCATGTGATTCTTTGGTTGTTTTGTTGTCAATCACATGGGATTTGATTGGATTGACAGTGGTTTCAACCTTGCCTTTCCATTTCCTGGTTAGCCATCATTTGATGCAGGAGCATTGGAACTGGCCAGCAATGTGGAAAATTGTCCACATGTTGTGGCTTGACAGGGTGAAATTCATTGCTGTGTGTTAAAATCCGGTTTACTAAGGAGGTTGATTTCACAAATAATTAGTTATTATTGTAATAAGTGTGTCTATCTTATTGATAAGATTTGTTATAACAGGTGTGTGTGAGCACTAATAGATAGGATTTTTATTTGTTAGAATTTTTAAAATTAGAAGATTATGTATCGATTTTTTAGTAGAGTTAAGGAAAAAAGTGGTAATAAACGAAGATATTTTTCTGTGTGGAGAGGGAGTTTTTAGTGTGTGATTTGTAGAGCGAAAGCTCAGAGGGAATAAAGGATGGTGTTTTGTGCAGAACAATGGCCTTTTATAGTATAAAGGAGGCCAAAAGCTGATTTCTATTTTTTTTTATAAATGTGACTGTGATATATATAATCGAATAAAAATATCATTGATTTAAACATTGTTTATCAAAGAAAATGGTCGATGTGATTTTTGAGTTGTGTTTCTATTGTAGATTCTGTGTTTTATTTCACTTTCAGTGCTGTTGAATTTGGTTAGTTCGAAAGACATTAATACATGAATTCAGAATTGAATTAAATTTAGTTTTGAATTAAATTGGTGAGAAAGTTTGTATTGGCGTTGTGTAAACCGGCAACAATCAAGGGAAGATATATCGTGTTAGTTGTAACGGTTCGATGTAATTGACATCAGAGCGGTAGTAATGACATGTCCCATCCTATCGCAATAAAACTGGAAGTAAGATTAAATTCTATTTTAAATGAATGCAGTTCCAAAATTATCGCATTGGTAATGTAATTTCTACGAGGGATGAATGACATGTCACTCCAGTGAATCTGCGATCCCAAATAGTGCGTGCATTGGTGTTATGGACATACAAAAACATTGGTGAGTCGTGATAACTAGATATCGCGTCCAAGACCAGAAAAAAGGAAAAAAGCAGATCTCTTATGATATATAGAAATTCCATAGGTTGCAATTAGATTCAATGTCACGTCAAAATTTATGGGCATTGATATATGGTATAAGAGCGTTTTAACACAGATATAAAAGGATTTGGTATTATTTATATTGCAGCCAAATGCGAATAGATTGCATCGGATTTGGATCAATCGGTAAATGGTTGTTGTTATTTGTCAATTGCTACGAATGCAACATATGTATGCTACAAATGTCTTTTTAAACATTGGTTTGTATCTGTTATATGTTTTTAAAAGAATTGTATGGGTTGTGCCCTATATGAATGAAGCAAAGGAATTTAGTTCCTGTGTTTAGTTTGAAAAAGGATTTCTATTTCGGCATTCCAGCATTTTAGAAGTCAACAAGTTTTTTTGTTTGTATACTGAAAGCCATTGCTTGTAATATTAGAGGAGTGCACTCAGAGTTTCAGGTACATCATCATTTAGTGGGTTCTCTATTTAATTTAGATTTGAATGGTTGGTAGATTTGGATACTGGTTGAGGTGGTCTTAGGAAAATTTCCAAGAGTCAAGGGTGGAGATGGGCTTCTCCTGGAACTATTGATGGATGAGCGGAGACAGGAAAATTCCTCTAGAGTTGGTGAAGGAAATCAGAGGCATGCAAGCTTGTTCAAATCTTAGTGATTTCTAGACCAGTTTAGGTGAAATCACTGTGGTTGAGGGTTGAGGTGGTTTAGCATTTGAAAGCCCTGGTTGGTTCCATTTTGGTTTAACCCATATGATATCACATTCATGCTTGGAATATGGCACATGGATGATTGGCTAAAATAGAGATTTCATTCAACCTAGTCTATGGTCAAGTGGTACATGGAAGTCCTTGAATTGGTTAGATTGTGCATTTGTTAATATAAGCTATTTTCTTATTTTGATAAACGAGCACTTGTATTGGTTATTATGTTGATTTTTTGGCTGGCTTGTCATGGATTCTATGTTGGTTATATGCATGGTTATATGATGTGCCCTTTCTATGAATATTGTTCATGATTGATAGGTTATATAATGGTTGATGAATGTATAGTCTAACAAGTGTTGTTGTAGCTACCTTGAGAGGGCATTGGATCTTCTTGATAATTATTTGTTAAAGTTCAGAATTTATGATCATATATGCATTCATGACCTATAACTTCTATGTTTACTATTTGTTTGATGAAATGTGTATCATGTATTAGGCATGTCTTGGTAAATATATTTCTTGAGTATTGGTTATTTATACTTGTTATCACCTAATAATTGACTCTAGAAAGTTATGGGAAATTCTAGCATGTAGGCTAACCCTGAAAAAAGTGGCATAGATCATGCCACCACATGCGAAAAACTAGAATATTTTGGTCATAACCGCATGTTGGAAGACTTGTGGGTGCAGTTGGAGACTTCTAACCACATGCACATTGTGTTAAGGGTGTGGTTTGGAGGTAAATATTATGAAAATAAGTTTCACCTCATGTAATGATCACTGGGGGTGCTTGTTAGACTCCTAAGTTATTTGGTGTCCTTGATGGGTGGAAACAAGAGTTCTGATTAGTAAGCCCCACATCCTTAACTAAAACTTGGAGGTTGGTTCATGTCATAACAACTCTCAGCTCATACTTACCCTGGAGAGCTTATAAAATTGGGTAAATGCGGTATCAAAGTGAGGTTGTAACACTGGACCTCAGGGTACATGTAGATGTTTATGGTTATCAAGTGTGTAGTTATTGTTTCCATTTGTATTATTATTATGTATGCATCATGATGTTGAAATGTTTTGTTAGATATATGTATTGTGCTAATTTGGATTGTGTGCGAATGTGATAGCCTCCCATGAGATGCACTGAGGTATTATTTCAATTATGTATTCTATTTGGTTTAATATAACATGGTATGTTTGCAGGAAATAGAAGATCAGAGATGAAGAGAAGAGTAGTGGGCTACAATTCACATGACTCTCCTTACAAGCTTTATATGAAATTGGTGGAATTAGAAAGGTCAGTTGAGAAACAAGGAGAAGAGTATTTTACTAATATAGTAGATACATTGAGGAGTCTCGGGGAAGAGATTCAAAGTTGCAAGGAAGATAATAACATCTTGATTGATGCATAAGAAATACTTACAAGGGCTCATGAAGAGCAGGTAGATGTGAATGTAGTGATTCTTCAAAGCCTTTCAAATTTACAAACGAAGGGACAGATGGGGATTAGACATGGACAAGAATAAAATACTAATGGGGCATTGGTAGTAAGTCTCAGAGAAGATACATGATCGACAAAGATGATACAGTCAAAGATGGCAGATATTTGGATACACCTAACAAGCGGAATAACAGTCAAGGATTTTATTTTAGATCTGGTTCTGAGAGACATCATCATTATTATCACCAACATCCTTATAGGAGGAGTGAGAGGAAGTAATTTCCCCATGATTTTAGGAATCCAGGCCTCCTACTTTTGATGGGGAAGCGAAGAAATTAGACAATGTAGAAGTATGAATTCTTGGGATGAATAAGTTCTTCATATTATATGATTACTTAGAGAACATGAAATCCAAGGTAGCTATCTTTAGTCTCAAGGGAAAAGAAGATATATGGCAGGAAAATGTTGAGTGTGTTAAAGGCATCATGGAAGAAAAAATTAGTTGGCATGAGTTTAAAATCCTCTTCAGGAATAGGTACTTGTTTGAGAGATATTATGATGGGAATGCCAAGGAATTCCATGAGCTCAAGATGGGTTCCATGAAAGATGAAGAGTATATGACCAAGTTTATGGATTTATTGAGGTATGTTCCCTACCTCAAGGATGAGAAAACAAAGGTCCAAAGCTTCATCAATAGATTTTCTTTAGCATTTAAATATCAGATTGAGTATGAGGAGGCCCAGTCATTTAAAGAAGTCATTGGTAAGCTCAATCTTTGTTATGAGTAGTCTAAGCACAAGCTTGAGTTCAATCATGACTGGAAAGGTAATGAGAATACAAAAGGAAAATGGACTAAAAATCAAGGAATATCTTAGGATGCATGTGACAAGGAGAGTGTGGAACCTAATAAGAAGTTCAATGTAGTTGAGAGAGGACATGTTTCTTAGCCTGAGAAACAAAAAATAAAGGTGATTGTAGGAAGATGTTGGACTTGTGGTGGAGAGTATTGTAGGAGAGATTTTCCATCACATTAGGGTGACAAACCTCAGTTCTACAATGCTCAAGAAGCGAAGATAGTTGTAGATGTTGGTCATAGTATCCATTGGTTTTATGCAATAGTAGATAACAAGTAGGAAGATCATCAAGCATGCATTATTAAGATGGAAGGTAATATGTTTGGTCAAGTTATTTCTATTTTAATTGATCATTGGTCGAAATATATCTATATTAGTCCGGACCTAGTGGATCAATGTTGGTTGAGTAAAGAAGTGGATGTAGAATCTTGGTTGGTGCCATTGGCGGGAGGAAACAAGAGAAGGGTTAATCATTGGGTTAGATCTTGTGCATTTTATCTTGATGGTATGCCTACATTAGCACATCTAAATGTGATTCCTTTGGGATCATCTAACATGCTTTTGGGAATGTATTGGATGTTCATTCACATGATCAAGGTATATTGTTAGGACAAGGCCATTGAGTGCTTGGATGATGATGGGGAAAGGATAATCTTGCAGGGAAAAAGAACCATATATTAGTGAGAATGGTTACAACTATGCAAGAAACGTGCATTTGCAGGAAGGGATGTGTGTTGTTTGCACTTCATATTTTGAGTTAAAAAACAAAAGAGGATGAGGATGATGAAGTATTGAAGAGGTATCTTGTTATGAATAAGTTTTAGGATGTGTTTTCTACAAACATGCTAGAGTTTCGTCCTCATAGAGAGATGAAATTTTCTATTGAGTTGATGTCGAGAGTGACCAACATCTAAGGCACGATAGAGGATGAGTAATCCAAAGTTGGTGGAACTAAAGTTACATCTTAAAGAAATACTTGATAAAAGATACATAAGACCAAGTGTATCTCCTCGGGGTGCACCAATGTTGTTTGTAAGGAATAAGGATGGTACTCTTAAATTGTGCATTAATTATAGGCAATTTAACAAAGTGAGTATCAAGAGCAGGTATCCATTGTTGTGGATTGATGATTTGTTTGATCAACTGAAGGGAGTTGCAGTGCTTTCAAAGATTGATTTAATATTAAGATATCATCAGGTGTGCATCAAAGAAGATGACATTTACAAGATTGCATTTTGTATAAGGCATGGGCGTTATGAGTTTGTGGTGGTTGCTTTTAATCTTACCAATGCTCCAACCACCTTCATGTGTTTCATGAATAATGTGTTGTGTCATTATCTAGATAAGTTTATGATAGTGTTTTTTGATGACATATTGGAATATTCAAAGAATGAGGAGGAGCATGCAAAGCATCTGACAATAATATTGAGTTTATTGAGAGTGGCCATCCTATTACATTTTTGTAGAGGAAAGGGAATAATTTGATTAGACTGAGGAGTGTGCAACTAGTTTTGAGTAGTTGAAGTGTTTCCTTACAAATTCTCTAGTCTTGAAGATTATAGATCTTGATAAGGAGCTTGTGGTTTGTACATAGTCTTGCAAGGAAGGGTTTGGTGGAGTATTGATGCAGGAAGGACAGGTGGTTTTTTATGAAGCAAGGAAGTTGAATGAGCATGAACATAATTATGTGACTCATGATCTTGAGTTGGCAGAAATAATTCATGCATTGAATATGTGAATACAATATCTCCTTGGTAGGAGGTTTTTTTTGATGAGTGATCACAGTGGACTAAGGTATTTTTTTGACCAACCCAATCTGAATTCCAGGAAATCTAGATGTTTTGCTACCCTTAGTGAGTTTGACTTTGAGATTGAGTACATCAAGGGAAAGGAGAATATAGTTGCAGATGCTCTCAGTAGGAGATTGTAGGTGAACCTTATTTCATTTTTTAGCACTTATGGGACATATTTGTAGGAGCAAATCTTGCATGCAGGGCAACATAATGAGAAGTACTAACAACTGAAATAGAGATTGCAGCAGCAGGGTGAAGGTGATATAAGTGAGGAGTATCATGTCATTATAGATGGCTTGGTTAGATTTAAGAAAAGGATTTATGTGCCTGATAGTGGCGAGTTTAAGAAGCTTATATTGAGAGAGTTTCATGTGAAGTCATATTCAGGCCACTCGAGATAACTGAAGACTTTGAAAGTTGTTAAAGACTTCAACTATTGGCTAAATTTGAAGAAAGAGGTGGCTAATTTTGTTCCAAGGTGATTATATTATTAGAAAGTGAAAGAAAAGTGTAAGAATCTACTTGGTTTATTGTAGTTATTCTGATTGTAGAATGGAAATGGGAGGTCAATTCCATTGACTTCATTACAGGTTGTTTGAGGACATCAAGACAACATGATTCCATCATGGTTGTGGTTGATAGGCTGAGTAAGGAAGCTCACTTCATTGCAATTAAGTCTACTAATTCATCTAGTGAGGAACCTTAGATCTTTATTAGGGAGATTGTGAAGTTGCATGGTGTTCCCTAGAATATTATATCAAAATAAAGATGTCAAGCTAACTTCCAAGTTTTGGAAGGAGTTGTTTGTAGGCTTGGGGATAGAGTTAGAGTTCACTACAACTTATCATCCATAGAAAGATGGCGAAACAGAGAGGGTTAATAGGATTCTTTAGGATATTTTGAGGATGTATGTCATGCATCAATAGAGAAAGTGGGAAGAGTATCCTCCAATGATACAATTGCATATAAAAATGGGTATTAGGAGTCCTTGAAGATGAGTCCATTTGAGGCTCTCTATGGGCAGAGTTGTAATACTCCTATCAGTCAGACTGAACTAGTTAATAGGGTATTGATTGGATCAAATATGATGGATGAGATGGAGTAGGGGATGTAGGCTATTAGAAGGAATTTGAAAACAATAGAAGAAAGGTAGAAATATTATGTAGATCAACATAGAGCATTCAAGGAGTTTCAGGTTGGAGAGCATGTGTACTTGCACATCAAGCCCAAGAGGATCTCCTTGAGGATTAGATCATATTCCAAGCTAACACCTCGGTATTGTGGGCCTTATGAGATCCTTGAGAGGATTGGAGTAGTGGCCTACAGACTTTCACCACCGCCAATAGTGAAATTCCATTATTTTTTCCATGTTTTGTTACTTAAGGGATATGTGAAAGGTGGTGATCATGTGATTGATTGGTTTGTGTTACAGGTGGAACTAGAGGGAGATTTCCATCCAGAGCCATAATGCATCTTGTAATAGAAACAACTCATGCTCCGAAACTGAGCAACAAAGTAGATTAAAAAGCAGTAGAAGCACTTTGTTCCCGATGAAGGTACATAAGAGATGAATGATCAAATGTGGGCTTTGGATCCTTCCTTGTTTGTTGGTTCAACATATGTGTTTAGTATATGAGTTTTTGGTGTGTGTGTATACATATATATACTTCATTCAAAATACCACATCGAGCTATGATATAAAGCTCCAATAAGTGGTATGTTTCTCATTTTGGTCATGTTGCTCATGGTTTTCAATAGTTGTTTACTGTAAACACTACATCGAGCTTGTAGGTTTTAACCTTGTACAAAAATTACCGACATACAAATTATAAAAATAGAAAATAAAGAATGGAAAGAGCATAAAACATAAAACATATATACACAGAGATTTTCCCTTGGATCCCAAAACTAGGACTACCAAATTGATTTTTCATTATATTCCTTCCAATGTTAAATACATATATATATATATACATGTCGAAGCATCCATAAATCCCAACCCATTAACCCTGGATTAGAACATAACTATAATTCCCTTAATTGGATCTACAAAATACCATGGGAAGAAAACCATCATGGCCAAAACCATGTGCGAAAACCACACACAAAACCATAGGTAGGTCCAACCACCTAATATAGGGTCCAAAATTGTTTTCTTCAAAGTGCCGCCCTAGACCCTATAGACGAGGGCTACCGCTCCCCCTACTGCACCTGGCACAACAAATAGAGGGGGTTATCACCCCTCCCTATGACCCACTCGCATGTGGGGCTATTCGTGGAAAGAATATAACATACACCCAACATTCTCCCACTTGTTGTTTGCTTTCCACAAGGGGCCATAGGAGAAATTATTCATTGGTACAGTCCTACAATGCCCATTGTTTCTCTACACCAAGAGAACTTCTCAGTGCTCACAGACTTTTTCAATGCATCTGCAGTATTCTTTAAAGTGTCTACCTTTACCAACAACACCTTTTTGTCATCAACCATATCCATTACAAAGTGATACTAAACATCAGTGTGATTTGTCTTTGAATTATAAGCAGGGTTATTTGGAAAGAAAATTGAACTTTGGTTGTCACAGTCTATCCTTATAGCTCACTATACTAACCCCATACTTGAACACAATCTCTGCAACCAAACTGCTTCCTTGCTTGCATGAGTGGCTACCATGTATTATGCCTTTGTAGTTGAAAGTGCCACTATAGACTCTCTTACTTATCCAACTGATTGCACCTCCAAATAGGCTAAACACATACCCACTTGTAGATCTTCTCAGATCTAGATCTCAAGCCGAGTCTACATCAACAAAGCCATGGATGTCCAAAAATATGTCCAATCCTAGTCTTCCTTGGTAGCACAGACCATAATCACTAGTGCCACGCTAATTCCTAAATATTTGCTCCACTGCTATCTAATTCTCCTTCCCTGGTTTTAACATAAACCTGCTCAATACTCCCACTACATGTGCAATGTATGGTCTAGTACAAACCATTGGATACATCAAGCCATCTACTGCACTTGCATATGGAACACAGGACATGTCCTCTTCCTCTTGTTGTGTCTTGGGACATTGTTCAATAGATAAATTTACACCTATAGGAATAGGAACCTTCACTAGTTTACTATCCTACATATTAAACCTTTGCAATATTGTCTAAACATACTTCCTTTTGTTTAACTAGAGCTTCCTTTTTGCCCGATCTCATTTAATTTCCATGCCAAAATTACTGTTTGTAGCACCAAGGTCTTTCATGTTGAATTTGGAGGACAATTGGGTCTTCAATTCTTGGATAATTTCTTTGTTATTTCCAATAAATGACACATCATCCACATACAAGACCAAATAAATAACACGATCACCAATTAATTTAAAATACACACAATGATCTCCTTTACTTCTTTTGAATCCAAGTCCCTGTATATATCTATCAAATTTTTGATACCACATTCTTGGTGACTGTTTTAACCCATATAGAGACTTTTTTAACCTGCATACTAGTTATTTCTTACCCTTCATCGCAAAGCCTTTAGGTTGCTTCATGTACATCTCTTCTTCCATATCCCCATGAAGAAATTCTATCTCCACATCCATCTATTCTACCTCAAAACCAAAAGCAACAACAACATATAAAATTAATCTAATAGAATCTACCTTGGAAACAGGAGAAAAAATTATCATCAAAATGAATTCTAAGCACCTGGGAATAACCTTTTGCTACCAACCAATATTTTTGTTTCTCCACCTTTCCTTTTGTAATCATATTCTTCTTAAACACCCATTCACTTCCAATGGGATTCCTTCCAATGGGAAACTCCACTAGATCCCAAGCCTCATTTTTAATTAAAGATGTCATTTCACCAACCATGGCCTCTTTCTAGATTTTTCCATCCTATGAATCTACTACTTCCTTGACAGTTCTCGAATCATTATTAGTAATAGATAAAGAAAAATTTGAGTAGAAAGAAGATGGACTATACCTCTCTAGCTGCATTTTTTCTCGAACTGATCTTCTCATAGCTGGAGTTTGTGGCTCTTCATCTTCTAATTCCTCTTCTATTGTAGAGTCCGATTCCTCCTCCTTTATCTCAAACTCTATATTCTCAGGTTCCTTTGGTAGGACTTCATTTTTAATAACATATTTCACCCCTCTAAACACTACATCACAACTATGCACAACCTTCCTTGTTTCTGTGTTCCAAAGCTTATAACCTTTCAAACCATCCTTATAACCAATAAAGATGCACCTTTCAGATTTACTATCCAACTTAGTTCTTTTCTCCCTTGGAAAATGTACATATGCATCACATCAAAATACCCTCAGATGTGAAAGAGAGGGTTCCTTACTAGTCCATACCTTGTGGAGTCTTATCCTCCAATGCTGATGAAGGTGATCTGTTGACCAGGTAACATGTAGTCTCCACCGCCTCTGCCCAGAATTCATGTCCTATCCCGACACCACTGGGAATGCTTCTTGCTTTTTCCATCAACGTCCTATTCATTATTTCTGCAACTCCATTTTGCTGAGGTGTGTATGGATCACTGTTATGCCATGCTATACCACACTTCTTACAAAAATCTTCAAATTACTTCTTGCAAAACTCTCCACCATTCTCTATCCTCAACACCTTTATCTTCTTCTCTATTTGGTTTTCTACCTGTTATCACCCAAATTCTCTAAAACTTGAATAGTTTACATTTGTTCCTAAGTCATAATGTTAGATGGTGGTTAAGTCACTTTTATGGTTTCTAGACTCTAAGTCATTGGGTTAGCATCTCATTTCCATCATCAAATAAAGTTCAACAACCTTGTTTTACACTTTATGGGTCCCATATCATGTTTTGAAAGTCATGTGCTTAGCAATTTTGAAAAAAAATTGAAACTAGCTATGAATCCACATTTTTGTAGTGCAGACAATGTAAAAAACCAGTTTTGCACTACGAAATCACTGAAGCAACCATTTTTAGCAGAAGAATTGTTTTAAGTAGTCAACTTCCAGAAGGTTTCTTGAGAAACTGAAAGCAAATTTTGGAAAACTGAAAGAGTTTTTTATTCCTAACATACTGAACTACAAGAAACTCTTTCAGTTTCTTCAGATTCATTATGATCTAGGAGAAATGGATGACCCAACTTACGCTATGAAACTACTATAGGTGCAGTTTTTTAGAAATTGGAATTTCCCAGTTTACACCTAATATTCAAAGATAGTTTTTGGTCACAGGAAATGGTATTTTCAATTTTTGAAGGAGGTTTCTCTTCACCAATTCCCCAGATACAATAAACTATCTCACTTCCTTAATAAGTGTTATCAGTTAGGAGATAATAATATTTCTTTGAAACCCTAATTTTAGAGAACAAATTTTTCCTGTTTTACACGTGTTTTTCAAGGACCGATTCTAGATAGATGGAGAAGTGTTTTAAAAAACCAAGAGAGGTTTTTGTTCTAGACAGCACGGATGACAAAAATCTTCTTCAGTTTCATAACATATGTCATGGATGAGAAGATAAAGACTCTATCCCACGTGCTAATTTTCAAAGATCCTAAACCTAAAAACAAAGAAACATGTTCCCTAATTTCTAGGGTTTATCATCAACAGTAAGGTGACAACGTGGGAGGCTTCATCAAATTCAACCTCATGAGGTTGTAGCTGTCAAAGATTGCATTCAATTTTTAGTTAAGGTGTTTTAGTCATAACAAGGAGTTGTACTCCTAATTTTATTAGGACTCTAGGACTATTAGTTAGTTGTCAAATGCATTTAAAGGTTTGTTTTGTGGTTAAAATAGGTGTCACTCATAGAAAATTCGAATTATCTTGATGAGGGATGATGGAATACTTATTGTAAAAGCTATATATGAAGCAAGAGAGGAAATTAGAAAAGGTTGAAGACTTTTTGGCCCAATTTCTGCTTTATGCTATGAACTATAATTAGTAATGCAGAGAGGTTTTCCTGAATAGATCTAAGTTCTCATGGGGTTAATGTTGTCTTGATTTATATGTTACTTTGAATAATTTGCAGTAGATCTCATTGCTATTACTTATAATTCAAAACCATGTGCTCTGACTTCTTTTAGAAATGAGATGACTATGTCTTTCTACATTTTGTGAGTAGACTATGTTTGAACTACTAGCAGTAAGTTTCATTACTATTACTGAGAATTCATAATCCTATGCTCTGACTTCCTTTAGTAATGGAATTAATGTGATGGCCTATTTTCTTGAGTGAATAATCTTTGTTTGAAAACCCCATTTGCCTCAGATTTCATGTCAAGAAACCTTGCCACTGAATTTATTTACTTGTTGACTCCATAGCCCAATGGTAGCAAGCCTTCATCTTTTCAACCTACAAACACACACAACCAAGATAGAGTTAGCCATCTATATTATCATCAATCAATATCATTAACCTTTGAGAGAGCCCTCTCAGGCTAAGTAGGCTAAGCCTTAGCTAAAAGATTGGTTTGAAATAGTTACACTAAGGTAGTCTGATCAACAGCCTATCACGTCCTTTTTGGGTCATAACATTTTGGTGTGTCTGCTAGGAATTTGAAGATTATTCGTTCCCGAAATCAAGAAAGCTAGACTTTTGAAGGTAGCAGGAGCTTAGAAAGTTTTCGAGGCTTTAATCTACCTTGGCAACTCCACACATCAAATAACAAATTGGAAGGTGACTCCACTGCTAGAAGATTAGTAGCTTGATGAAGTTTCAAGATGAGTTCCATTGCAAGAATGAATGCCAGGTATGCCCCTATGAATTGGTCTCATATCCCTGGTTTTCCAAATCCTATGCCAAAGGTTGATTACTTAGATGATCTTCCAATATTCAAAGATGAAAAGAAAGACAATGCTGCTCTTCATTTGGTTAGGTTCCATATGCATGTACGTATTTTTAAGGTTCAGTTCCTTGAAGATTGTCTCATGAAGATGTTTATGACCACTTTTGAAGGAAAAGCATGGTTGTGTTATAAAAGCTTGGAAAATGGTTCAATATATTGACTTGCTAATTTTCATGATGAATTCTATGAGATGTATAAAGAATGTCATCCTTCCTTATTGCTGGTCAAAGATTGCTGTAATCATTCTTTGAGTCTTATTCAGTATTTGGAGGACTGTTATGATGATGATGAATTTATGGATGAAGAAATTTTAGAGGCTCTTCATAAAAATACATTTCAACAACTAGAAGAAAGGATAACATCCCATGACATGCAACATAGAATTCAACAAGACTATACCTATGAAAATCATATTACATCCTCTAAGATTGATGTAGAGATGCAGCAGACTTGTTAGTCTTCGAATCGTAAAGAAGATGAAAATAATTGCAAACACCAAGAAGAAGTACTGGAAGATAGCTTTTATAACCCTCAGGCAGAGGAAAAGGTTTATTTTTTATGTCATACTTTGTAGCATCTTACGTCAATGAATGATCTTAATAATGAGGAAAATTACATTGTTTGTGGGAATCATTCAGAAAAGTAGTTGGATAGCATATCAAAGGAATTTTGTGTGGCTAAGAATCGGTTGTTTGAAGATATAGAATGTTATGAAAATCATCAAATTAATCATGTCTTTTTTGACCCTATAGTTGATTACATGGAAAAGATTTGTTGTTTAGATTTCCAGTTATATTTTTATCTTGAAGATCAGTTACACCTCATGCTGACTCAGTTATTTTAGTATCATGTTTATTTTTGCTTCAAGCATAGCCAAGAGATTCAAGTGTGAGATCGGATTAATGACTGGCTTCATTGGAAGTTTCATGTTCCTTGAGCTACAAATGGAGGTTGCAGTTGATAGGGTAGGTTGACTTAACATCTATTTCAGTAGGTGCAATTTGAATTCTTCTTATAGAAATCATTAAAGGCTTGAGGAGCAAATTGGAAAGAATTTCATAGTTTTATTCTAAAGGATGGACAACTGCACTGGAGCTACAGGTTCGTAGTGTACCATTGGGGCACACTGTCACTAGTGGAGCCACTGTTATCACCCAAAATTATTTAAAACTTGAATTGTTTACATTTGTTCCTAAGTTATAATGTTAGATGGTGGTTAAGTCACTTTTATATTTTTTAGAGTCTAAGTCATAGGGTTAGAGTCTCATTTCCATCATCAAATAAAGTTCAACAACCTTGTTTTACACTTTATGGGTCCCATATCATGTTTTGAAAGTCATGTGTTTAGCCATTTTGAAAAAATTTTGAAACTAGCTATGAATCCATGTTTTCGTAGTGCAGATGGTGTAAAATACTAGTTTTGTGCTACAAAATCACTGAAGTAGCCTTTTTTAGAAGAAAAATTATTTCAAGTAGTCAACTTCCAAAAGGTCTCTTAAGTAACTGAAAGCATATTTTGGAAAACTGAAAGAGGATTATATTCCTTACATATTAAACTACAAAAAATTCTTTCAGTTTCTTTAATTCATTATGATATGGGAGAAATGGATGACCCAACTTGTGCTATGAAACTGTTATAGGTGCATTTTTTCAGAAATCAGAATTTCCCAGTTTATACTTGATATTCAAAGATAGTTTCTGGTCATAGGAAAAGGTATTTTGGATTTATGAAGGCATTTTCTCTTCACCAACTCTCTAGCTACAATAACCTACCTCACTTTCCTCATAAGTATTATCAGTTGGGAGATACTAAGATTTCTTTGAAACCCTAATTTCAGAGAACAAATTTTTCCTGTTTTACACGTGTTTTTCAAGGATAGATTCTGGATGGTTGGAGAAGTGTTTTAAAAAACCAAGAGAGGATTTTTTTCTAGAGAACATGGACTACAAGGACCTCCTTCAGTTTCATAAAATATGTCATGGATGAGAAGATAAAGGCTCTGTCCCATGTGTTAATTTTCAAAGATCCTAAACCTAAAAACAGGGAAACATGTTCCCTAATTTCTAGGGTTTATCAATAGCAATAAGGTGACAACGTGGGAGGCTTCATCAAATTTGACCTCATGAGGTTTTAGCTGTCAAAGAATGCATTCAATGTTTAGTTAAGGTGGTTTAGTCATAACAAGGAGTTGTACTCCTAATTGTATTAGGACTCTAGGATTGTTAGTTAGCTATCAAATGCATTTAAAGGTTTGTTTTATGGTTAGAATAGGCGTCACTCATAGAAAATTAGAATTCTCTTGATGAGAGATGATGGAATCCTTATTGTAAAAGCTATATATGAAGCAAGAGAGGAAATTATGAAAGGTTGAATACTTTTTGGCCCAGCTGCTGCGTAATGCTATGAACTATAATCAGTAATGCAAAGAGGTTTTCCTAAATAGATCTGAGTTCTCATGGGGTTAATTTTGTCTTGATTTATATGTTACTTTGAATAATTTGTAGTAGATGTCATTTCTATTACTTAGAATTCACAACCATGTGCTCTGACTTCTTTTAGAAATGAGATGACTGTGTCTTTTTGCATTTTGTGAGTAAACTATCTTTGAACTACAAGTAGTAAGTTTCATTACTATTACTCATAATTCATAACCCTATGCTCTGACTCCCTTTAGTAATGGAATTATTGTGATGACCTATTTTATTGAGTGAATTATCTTTTTTTGAAAACCCCATTTACCTCAACTTTCATGTCAAGAAACCTTGCCACTGAATTTATTAACTTGTTGACTCCATAGCCCAATGGTAGCAAGCATTCATCTTTTCAACCTACAAACACACAAAACCAAGATAGAGTTAGCCATCTATATTATCATCAATCAATATCATTAACCTTTGAGAGATCCCTCTCAGGTTGAGGAGGCTAAGCCTTAGCTAAAATATTGGTTTGAAATAGTTACGCTAAGGTAGTCTAGTTAGTAGCCTATCAGGGTCCTATTTTGGTGATAACACTACCAGAGCCTTAAATTCTTTAAACCTATCAAAGACGTCAAATTAATTCCTAAGGAAATATATCCATGTATTCCTTGAGAAGTCATCTATAAATGATACATAGTACATAGACTTACCCAGTGATGGAACCGACAAAGGTCCAAACACATCACCATGCACAAGCTCTAATATTTGTTTCGCCCTCTTAGCACCAGAGGGGAAACTCACCTGATTCTGCTTCCCATATACACAATTTTCACTGAAATAAAATTCGAGAGAGAAATTAGACATACCTTATACCATACCATTATTGTGAAGTATTCAAAGGCCCTTCTTTCCAATTTGTCCAAGCCTTTGATGCCATAGCATGGTATATTCTCCAGAGACCACTACATTTTCTACTCCACTTTCAGGAACCATAAAATTGTTGCACCCGTCAATAACAGTGCTACCATGAAGCTTGTACAGGGTTCCAATCCAAACTCCCCACATCAATAATAGTGCTCCCTGAACCATCTTGTTGGTATCTTTCTCGAACACTATTTTACACCTGCATCACCCATCTTTCTTACAGAAATTAGATTTTTAGCCAATGCAGGAATATGTAGAACACCTGGAAGTGTTCTAATCCTTCCACCTTGCAACTTCAACTTGACTTGTCCGAGACCGACAATTCTAGCCTTCTTGTTATCTCCTAAATATCATCACCACCATAATATTTATCATACTTGCATAACCACTCCCTTTGGGGAGTGAAGTGAAAGGATGCACTTGAGTCAATCAACCATGCCTCATGATCTACATGTATACTTGAAGAAGAAGCCAAGTACACATCGCCACCTTCATCTGAGGTGATTTTCACCTCTACATAAGGAGAATCATCAAATCCCTTTCCTTTATTAGGAGCTTTAGATCTACAATCCTTTTTGAAGTTCCCTTCCTTTTCACATTTGCAACACACCTTTACATATTTTCCTGGAGATTTAGTTCTCCCTCTAGATTTATATCTCCCACTCGAGGATTTATTTTTGTTTTTTTTTTGTGACCATCCTCATAAAGACAAGGCATCACCATTTTGGCCCTCCATATTTTTCCATCTCATATCTACTGACAGCAAGGATGACACTATTTCATCAAACTGCAAGACAATCACATTGCTACATATTGCAACAACTAGAATATCCCATGAATCTAGTAGAGAAAACAAAAAATTGATGCACTTATCTTCATCTAAAATATTTATATCAAAAGATAACAACTAGCTTACCACAGTATTAAAGGTGTTCAAATGCTTTTTTGTCGAGTATCCATCGTTCATTGTCAAGTTATACAATGTTTTCGTTAGGAACAGTTTATTCACCAGAGACTTAGATTGGTACAAGGTCCCTAACTTGTCCCACAAAGCCTTCATCAAAGCTTCCCCTGATACATTCAACAATATTGAATCTAAGATACACAACCGTATTATACTCTTTGCCTTCTGATCCAACTTCGCCCAATCTTTAGCTGATATTTTGTTGGTTTAGTACTCAAATCTATCGTGATCCACTGATATTTATCCACCAATAGATCCTCCATCTTGAGTTTCCACAAATCAAAACTCAACCCATTAAATTTCTTCATATCTACCTTTCCACTGCTCACCACTTTATTTCACCACAAGAATCGATCTTGCAGATCTCCCATTAAACAAGGTCTACCATAGACCCGAGAAAAACCCCTTAGCAGCAAAGGAGTCCCCTTGAAGCTAAAACAACTCTGATACCAAATTTAGGTTTTAACCCCGTACAAAAATTGTTGTTGGCTTATTGGCCCTGACCCAGGTTCAACAGAGTTTTAGCCAAAAAAATCCTACACTACCGACCCTTTCAGCAACAACCCATAGAGTGTAAACTAAATTCTTACCTGAGGTAGTATGGGAGGGTGTTGGAACTAGGTTTCCACACCCTAGGAATGTCCTGATGAGGTCTAGAGGAGTTGCAAACTGAACTTCGCACTCCCGCTACTCTTCACAGCTCTCTAGCCTTCACGAAGATCCACGATGGGGTGTTTCCTAGACTCTTCTTATTATTACAGCTATTACAGATCTCATCTATTCCTTAGGGTTTTTAATCAAGCATTCAACAGTTAAAACTAGCCCACGCAACCATAAATCTTAAAGATACACATAAAACCATAACATAAGCATAAAAATATAGATTTGCGACCAAATGAACAATATTTCAGAATCACTTATCTTTATTAATGCCCTTTATCAAGTTACAATCAACATCCTACCCTGTGCACACAGCTGCAGGGGTCCACGCACATAGCTGCGGACTCAACCAGTCCTCCACGCACACAGCTGTGGAGCCTCTATATCTTATTACAACCCAAACTTTCACTTCACAAAATTAGATCTACTATCCCTTTCAGACACCCATATTACTTCTATTACCAAAATGCTACCTTACACTTAGATTCTTGCTCTTATTTATACATTCCCACAGTCCACGGACCATGGGCAAGCCGACACATTGCAGATTAACTTATAATATTTTAGGGTGGACTACCCTTAGACTTGACCCATTACAATTCACGCTCTGCGCACTTTGCGGAGCTTTTACAGTAAAATACCCAAAAATGTGGGCTTCAAGCCCCAAAATCGTTACACAAGGGATCTGCCACCCAACATGCCCCCATCATAATCATCGTGACTCATCCCGAGTCACTCGTTGGTGCGGCGAGACATGCTGCTAAGGCTTCTCGGTTCACCATCCCTGTGAGTGACATACTGTGCCTTGTTGTTCCAGCCTTGCTTCTTGCAATGCTTCTTCAAGCTCCTACTCCATTGCCCCTACTAGTTCACCTAACCAATTATGCTCATTCTGCTCTGCTCGATTAACACAAAGCAGCTCCTCATAGGATTTTAGCTCTAGCTGAGATGCCAAAGCCATGAACTCTTTGTGCAAGTACAACAAGTTTGCAATTTTTGGTCCCGTATACTCAATATCTGTTACAACTTGTGTTTTTTGCAAGAGAGATGTTGCTTTCTATGAGATCCCAATCTTCAAGGCTCATCAGAGACAAACGTTTAAGCATAATTCTATCGTTTGTCTCAAAATTCATCGTCTTTCTTGTAGATTTCATAGATCGCTTGCCGGACCATGGTTTATGGAATGGCATCTAGACTGGTCTTGCTACTTGTCTAAGAATTTCTAGTACATATCACACCATTGGTGTGGAGCTTAGCATGGCACCCCTGGCTTTCGACATTACACTATCCAGAAGGTCCTACATCTCCTTTGAAAACACCCATCTTACTCCCCCACCGTCGATGTTCAACGGTTCCATATCTATTGGAGGGAACACTAGCTTCATTCTCCAGATACTATAGTTTGTTTGGTGGATGCCCCACTGTGATTTATAGGCTTGTGGAAATACAAATTCAATCATTCCCTCCTTTTCTGGCCCATTAATGCTAGATTGATCATAGATCGTTCCAAATCAGGCTCGTACTTCGCATCTTAATTGTGTGTCGCTCGCTTCTTTTCTCTGTAACTCGGACATCTTGTCATGAACACTGATGGCAACAGTCACTTCCATGCTTATCCACACAGCAACACAACCCCTTCTACGCAACTGTGACCCTTGTGACATACCGATTCTACACACACCCTTGCTGTCATGCAGCTCCCTCAAAGATTGCTTTATCATCCCGCACTCTCTTTCAACTATCTGGAGCGATGAGACTATACTTTGATCAATTAGTCAGGTAGTCGGCCCACCTATGTAGAGCTTCAGGCAACTGCCATTTACTCTTCCTGGGAAGGGCTCTCCATTAAGCTTGCTAAGCTGGACCACGCCTCCATCTGTGACTTCTTTAACTACAGATGGTCCTAGCCAATGCATCTGGAGTTTTCTAGGCAATTTCTCGAACTTGATGTCATACAAAAATACTAAATCATTTTCTTTGAACATGCGCAACTTGATATGGTGATCATGCCAAGCTTTTTTGCGCTGCTTCGATACTTGCTGATGGAATCCCACCAGAAACCGTTCCTCCTCTAGTTCTTTCAGTTGCACAAGCCTTTCTTCCAATGCACCACGATCTGCCATGCCTGTCATTTCTACTATTCACAAACTGGGTACAATGTATTCCATTGCCATGACAGCTTCAGTGTCGTAGACTATCCGGAAAGGTGTCTGACCCATCAATTGCTTGCAAGTGGTTCGGTATGCCCATAGCACAGTAGGTATGCACAAATCCCAATCATTTCACTACGTGTTACAGATCTTGGTCAACACAGTCTCTAAAATCTTGTTGAAAGCTTTGACTATCCCATTTTCTTGCAGATGATACGACATACTTTGTTGATGATATACCTGAAATTCCTCAATGAGTGTGTTGATAGTTTCATTTAGGAAGTGCATTTTGTGGCCACTCATTAGAATTTTTCGGCATCCAAACCGTGTCAACGCTTTCTGGAGCAAAAATTTTATGGCTGTAGTAGCCGTGCAATCCTTAACCAATTGTGCTTCTACCCATCGAGTCAAGTATACTGTCACGGTGATGATATAGCACACACCCATCTTTCCTTGAGGCGTGATGGGCCCCATAAAGTTGATCGCCCATTTTTCGAATGGTTGTAGCATCATCTATGGCTTGAGCGACATTTTTTCCCTCCGCGATGGTTTCCGAGTTCGTTGACATATGTCACAAGCCTGACAGTATGCTTTTGAGTCTTGATGTAGAGTTGGCCACCATAGTCTGATGCGAAGAATCTTCTGTGTTGTCGCCCGTCCTGCATAATGTTCTTCGGCAACTGCTCCATGTACTTCTTCGAGGATCTGTCCTCATTCAAATTTAGGTACATATCTTTGTAATATTTCATCATTTCCCATTTTGTAAATGTGCCCCGCGATAACAGTAAAATCTGCCACACATACCACCAATTCTTTCTTCTGCTGAACTGAATACCCTTGTGGCACGGTCCCTGTGGTTAAGAAATGGATTATATCCTCAAAGTGGCCATCTGTGACGTGCAATGCATAAAGCTGTGCATCAGGTAGTCCTTCCTCCAAATTTGTTGGCTCCTCACCATTCTCAATTCGGGACAGGTGATCTGGGCCTACGTTTAGGCATCCTGGCTTTACGATGACCTCGAAATCATATTCTTGAAATAGTAACAGCCATATACAAATGTGCCCCCCCAACACAGGCTTGTTCACAAGGTATTCCAACACGAAGTGATCTGTATACATTTTAAAGTGCCCACTGAGTAGATAGTGGCATCATTTCTGGACGCATATACTATCGTTAATCCCTTGCGCTCAGTAGTGGAATAGTTCTTTTCTGCTTTAGACAATTTTAAACTTGTGAACATGAACGGGTGATTAATGCCTTTCACTCCTTCCTGCATGAGTACAGTGCCCAACGGAATACACAACACGTCAACGTGTACATGAATTTCAATGTCCCATTTTGAGAAAAACAAAATGGGGGCGGACGCTATCTTTTCCTTTAGAATCTCCAGACTCTTTTTACAGTCATCATTCCAACAATATGTAGTGTCCTTTTTCAACAATTGTTCCATTCGTGCCATGATTTGTGTGTAGCCCTTAATAAACTTTCGATAGTATCCAGTGTGTCCCAATGTGCTATGAAGTTGTTTGACACTGCACGACACTTGCAGATTGAGTATGACAACAATTTTTGTAAGGTCCACCATCAGGCCTTGTCTGCAAACCACATGGCCAAATTTTTTTTTGAAGGGGATGACGAAGGTACACTTCTTAAGATTCAACACAATCCGGTGGTGTCGACACATATCCAGGATCAACTGTAAGCTTGCTACATGTTCCTTGACTAGCCCAAATACAGTCCAATCATAAAAATAAACCTTCAAAAACTTATGACTGAATTCTTTGAACGCAGCCACTACTACACGTGAAAATATCACTGGCGCATTCTTCAACCCAAAGGGCATAATGGTGTACTGAAAACATCCCCATTCAGTCGTGAAGGTGGTCTTGCTCCTATCTTCCAACACAATATTGATCTAATGGTACCCTAAGAACCCATCCGTGAACAGGTATGCTTCTTGTCCACCAACATTCTCTAGGACTTCCTCTGTAAATGGAGTCGGGAATGGGTCATGAATGCAGGAATCATTCATTTTTCAGAGGTCCACGCAGATTCAAAATTTTCCCTTCTGTTTTTTCTCTTGTACTATCATAGGACTCACCCAGTCAGACTCTTCGATAGGTTCAATAATTCCTGCTGCAAGCATTTTGTCCAATTCTTCACGGGATTTTTCCTTATACTTTGGATTCAAATGGTAAGGACGCTACTTAACTGGCTTTGCTTCTGGCTTCAGAGTTATCTTCATCATACCCAGGTCACCAAGAATCCCCTTTAACTCTGTCATTTTGGTTGGGAATAAGTCTTGATATTGGTGCAGTAACTTGGTGACTTTATCCACAGTGGCATCATCCCAATAGTCCCCCAGGGTCGCGTACTTCGACTCCTCATCTGTACCAATGTTTACCTGTTTCATTTTTAGTGGAACTATGATGTCAGGGTCCTCAATAACCGGTCCTTGAACTTCGCGGCTCCCTTCTGATTCCGAGATGTTAATGTTTTGGGGGTCATCATCATCATCCTTTGTTTGCATGTTGTAACATTCTAGGTTTTATAGACACATTTGGGCACTGCAACCCCAATCTTATATGTCGATAAACCAAGGGCTCTTTAACCCCTAAAAGTTTTACTTCAAACACTAAAGGATCATGGTCAACTGATTACATCATTTCGCAGAAGATCTACCTTGAAAACCACTCAGAACGAGCCAAAACTGGACCATACTAGCTGCTCTACTGTCAAGGTGCGATGCATACTGACTCCTACATTAGCCAGGTGCGATGCATACTAAAGAGGCCTTCTGTGGGGTGGCGATGAGTGAGAATGCACAAATGTCTGAGATAGTTTGCTAAGTGGATACTCATGGAATCTTCTAGAAACTTCTCCTATGACACTTGCCTCTCTGAATTCGCCCAGGGATGAGTACAAGAAATCTCCAAGTGGAACCAAGAACTACAAGTGGAATGACACTAATCAAAAACCCAGAGATGACTCACACACTTGCAGACATCTATAAATGGATCCCTCATCTTAGAGATCTGGAGGTTGGAATTTTGTAATTTGTAAGGAAGTGCTGATAGTTTGTCTTTGAGAGGGAACATTGTATTGTTGGGTGATCTTGCTTTTCATGAGGTGAAGAGGGCTTTGACGCTGGGAGGATGATGGTTGATTAGATAGCTAGTTTTTAATCCTCTCTTCTATTATTAATAAATTTCTTTGAGTTTTCATCCATACAATCGTGTATTTGTGAATGTTGTTATTTGTAAATGCCATTGTATGCTCATTGTATTTTTGATCCTGCAATGATTATGACATCATAGATCGAGATGCTTTGATGGTGTTGTGTTACTTCATTTCTACAGGTATTCTCTAAGTGAGACGAGTAAGAGAAGAGTTGCAAGCTCTGTCAAGGAGGAGATAAATCAAGCAAGGAGTCAAGCAAAAGATCCAGGTTGGTCCCTTTACTTCTCTCTTCTCTATCATACATAGAGGAAATCACAAATTGCTTTGATTGTTTGTTTCTAGGATAGCTGCCAATCCTACTGGGACTAGCAGATCGAAAAGAGACTAGTTTTCCCAGAAATAAAATGGCGACTTCACTGGGGAGTGAATGGTTTGTTTGTTTGTTGTTGTTGTTTGCTTTATAAACTATAGATGGAGCCCGAAGTTAGCCAGATAGCCCTTAAACTGCTTTTGCTATGCAATCGCAAAGTAGATGAATGCTGCTTCAGTCAATCTCCTGTTTAGTTTATGAATAGAACATCTAACTTACAAGCATCCTAGATGCCCTTGTGGTAGCTCATTAACCTCCCATGACAATACCCCTATACTTTTCTCTTTACTGTCCATAATAGCTTAGCTTAATCCATTGAAATCAGCTGTAAATTTGAGCTAAGACCCATCTCAGTTGCACTCCCTAGCCCATCATAGTGTCTCTAACTGGGAGCCAGTATGCATCACACTTCCTGTGTGTAGCAGGTGAGATGCATCCATGTTTCTGTGAAGCACATGTGAGATGACTGAGTAATCCTATTTCTCTCCTTGAAATTTGGGGTTTTTGTCCTTGTTTTTAGCTCCGTTTGATTGTTTTGCTACTTATGAATAGTATCTCATTACTGAAGCCTCTTTGCTTTACATAGTAAAACCTCCATTGATAAGGATTAGTAAATGTTTTTATGTAGTTGTCCATCATTTACAATCTATTGTCGAAAATTTACTTAAATTGAACTGTCATTTTTTGTCAAAAAAAAAGAGAAGTGTCGTAAGTCTTCCTTCTCTAGATAGTCGATTGAACTTTTTGTTTTGTATTTGATTTTATTTATTGTTATTTGAAGTGTTGAAATCATTTTCTATTCAAAATTGAAAAGTGTCGTTTAGTCTTCCTTTCCATTTCGAAAATAAATTGTTGAAATGTCGCTTTGAAGAAAATAGTTCAGATCTATACCTAGTTTTCCTTTTTGTCATTCCTCACATTAAGGGAATGAAAAACAAATACATGCATTTGCATTTACATTTAAACTATGTGCAAAAAATGATTTAGGAAAAGTGCATTTAGTGTGTGCTCTTTGCTCTTTGTTTGAAGCAATCGTAATCTTCTTTCCTTAGTAGCTAGGATTTTCATTGCTAAAAATAAACAACAATTGTTTATCATTTTATATTGCATATTTAGGAATTTTACATCTACATCATGTAGGGAACCTTGAAAGACAAACTTCTAAAGAATATCAACTCTAAAATAAATCTCGATGAACTTAACAACGCTTTGGAACCTAACACAACACATCTAGAGGTCTAGGCTAGAGACGTGTTCTGGCATCGTAAAATATAGTAACTATTGTTTTCATCGAAGGTTGGGTGATTCCTCCTCTTTGATACGATAAGTGATAACATGGACTTGTGTTCCCCGTACCGTCGAGTATATATTGGGAGACCACAATAGGTTTATATCCTTTTTCCATAGGAAGCCATGTCTGCCGCCCTATTGATTGCAATGCACTGAACACAACATTCAGGAAGATTGACTGCCATACATAAGTCCTTGGTAATTTCTCTTTAATTTACCAACAAGGTGTATATTACAGTTTTGCAATTGGTTTGGTAATCCCTCTATCTAGATCTCTAGATTAGTCACTTTCGTTCCTTTTCAAATCCTTAAAAGAAAAGGTGCATATGAGCACTTGTCACTTCAGGCCCATTAAAAATTGAAGGGGACCAGAGTCATCTTTAGCTTTTCCTCACCTCTTAAAAATTGAAAAAGCAAAGTTGTGTCAAAGCATCAATAAAATTTATTAAATTCGGAATAACATCCCTATTCCTTTGTTGATCTTGGGTTGAGATAATGGAGTCCACCAATTATGGAATCCCTCTTGAGGGGAATCCTAGTCCATTTTCTTCTTGGGGAAATATTGGTGCTCCGTAGATGGCCACAATGTCCCTTCTAGAATCACAATTGATCTGCC
Organism: Pinus taeda; assembly: GCA_000404065.3. Classification (NCBI taxonomy): domain Eukaryota; kingdom Viridiplantae; phylum Streptophyta; class Pinopsida; order Pinales; family Pinaceae; genus Pinus; species Pinus taeda. The sequence continues at coordinate 142,974 of APFE031252162.1, forward strand.
GGTATGGCTATTCTTAGCCTTTGTCATTCAAAATACCGTAATTCCTCAAAAATTGAATCAACAACCACTTGATACTGAAGTTGACCATTCACCTTATACTTCGCTTGTTTCTCCCTCCCCTTCTTCCTCTTCGCTTGGTGAAAATAGTGACACTAGTAACCAAGTAGCTGAGAAGAAGAAGAAAGGGAACGAGAAGAAAAATAAGAAGTCAGTTAAGCAAGGGGGTAACCATGAATCGTTTGGTGAAAATCCACAAACTAAATCTCCCAAATAGCCTTGTGTAATTTGCAAAGGAAATCATTTCCATCAAGATTGCCCATGCATTCCACGAATCTTGAGGGAATGGTCTCCCCGTTTTCACCGTCCGGTGTCATCAGCCTCTGGCGATCATAATGACAACACACCATCAACTAGTGAAAGTGAAGTTCCTAGATGGAAAAGAAAGGTCAAAATTCCATGTGGATTATGTGAAGGGGACCAACACCTTCCTCATTGTCATTTTTTGGGTGAGACCAAGAGAATCTTGCATAACCATCCTACTTCACCGCAGAGATTTCCACCTAGACACAAGAAACTCTCACCAAGTCCTTTACTAGTTGAAAATCCGACTGACACGACACAATTTTAGTCGAAACACCTATCGTTGAGGGTGAATCTTCTGAGTCCACAATGGACCAAACTCAGTGGGTTGACATAGTAATTGATCCAGTTTTATCTTTAGAATTCCCACCTTCAGAGGATACCATTCCTAAAGAGAATGAACGATACCATTCAAATGCTTTTTATTACTTCAAAGTCCAATGAACTCAGGGGAAATCCACCCATTCCTTCACAATAGGAAGGGAATCCCCCAGTTCCCGCTACTTAAGGAGTTAGTTCAACCGTTTATTCGATACTGCGTCCAAGCAGTTTGGTTGCTTCCTTCGATCAGAATTGACTAGCAAGATCGTGCCTTCCTTCTAATGTACCATTCTGAATCATAGTACAAGTTCACAAAATGATCGTGTCTGGCACTATCATAGATGGAAGGGCTTCAATGAGTATCCTTTCCTAAACTGCTTGGAAAGTTCTTGGTTCACTATCGCTTATGCCTATTACTCAGAATTTGTCAGGCTTTAACAAAGGAACCAGTCAACTGCTAGGGATCCTTCCTAAGTTACCAATAACTTTGAGAAGGAAAACCATTCACTTGAACATGATGGTAGTCCAAGGACCGTTAGATTACAATGTAGTCCTTAGGCATGACTACGTTTACAACATGGAAGCTATTGTCTCAACACTCTTTCAAGTAATGTGTTTCCCGCATGAAGGAAAAATTGTCATTGTTGACCAGCTTTCATTTCCCGGTTCAAGCACAGCTTCAAGACAAACATCATCCCTAAATGGTCCTTTTGCGTCGAGAATGTCTATTCAACCTTCATTCCATCCACCTAACTACCGCGAGTATTTTGGTGAATGTAATGAAGATTAGGGGGCATGCGCCGTGGTCTGCTGAGGCAATCAAACCTAGCTAAAAAGATAGGTTTCCCTATAGGTCATGTGATTGGAAGTGTTATATCATACCATTCACCTTTGTCTATTTGATGGACAAATCCAAAGAAGTATTTTTGTCTAACTGTTGACAAAAAGAATCTTGCTTAACCGTAGTGATTTCCATAGGGTTACCTAGAGACTCTTCTTTTCTCAATGTCTGGGGGCATGCAAACCTTTTTATCCAAGAAAAAAATGACCAATTTCATTTTTTAGCTGTTTAGATTTTTTAGCTTTTTAGTTTTTCAACTTCTTAGGTTAGGTGATTGGTTTTATCCACCATTCACCTTTGTCTGCGCTACAGATGAAGAAAAGGAAGCGTTTGAACCATTCCGAGGATGAAACCATCCTACCTAACCTTAGTAGTTCCTTAGCTTTCTAGTTTTTTAGCTTTTTTAGTTTGGTCATTTCTAGCATACATAAAAAGGAAAAATGAGCAATGTTATCACATGGTTCAAGCTCATTAAAAAATAAACCTACCACAGAGCATATGTTCCCCCAGAGTTCAAGCTCATTAAAAATAAATAAACCCACCTTTGGTAAATAACCTTTGTGATCACCATAATGTCATAGTTTTGAGCCTTGGTTGTGTTCCTGCCATCACCTCCATTCTTTTGGCCAATTATATGCTTCCACTTGATTTTTTACCCTTTTGAGGAATAGCTGCAATGAGTGGTCTTGTTATCCACCGTCTTCACATCACCATGTTTTGAGAAGTTCCAAGCTCACTTGGAACCAGTTGCTACCCTAAGCACCACTCGTTCCTCAAAAAACGAGTCCACTTTAAACTCTTTTTAGACTCATTAAATATGAAAAGATTGTCGAGCAATTGGCCTCTATAGCTCGCTAAAGTGATTGGAAGTGCCATCCCTCCTACATATTTTGATCTTTTTGGACCTAAGGGATTATCCCACAAAAATATCGAGTGCTTGTTTTTTTGGCTCACTAAAGTGATTGAAAAATCATCCCTTATGTATTATTTTATACTTTTTCAGACTTAAGGGATTATGCTATAAAAAAGGGCTGCTGGATTTTCTTTTTCATCCCTTTTCAAACTCTCTAAACATGAAAAGGATCGAGTTATCCTTGTCGTTAAACTCGTTAAAACAATAGCGACAAACTTGTCTTCCCAGACAAGAACGAGTTTCACTGTCACTAGGCTCGCTAAAAGATAGCGATGAGTTGACCCGAAGTGCAAATTATAGAACAAGCATATGTTATCCTCCTCAAGCTTAACAAAAATAAAGAGGTACTGGTCAGTAATGACTGGGGAAAAAGGGAAGAAAACTTAAAATTGTTTATTGGTAGTAGGTCACTCTTGAACATGACACTTTCACTCCATCACCATGATTGAGTTGGGTTGGGTTATTCCATTCACCGATCATATCACCGTTGGTTCGCGTACCATCCATCTTTTGGGGATAATGCTACCAATCCATCTTAGTGTCACCAATATGTTCAAGAGAATTCATTCAACATATTCACTATCCAGTTAATGCCTCATCCACTACAATACCTTCACCCTCCATTTTTCATTACCACCATTCCTGAACCTTGTATCATCAGATCATTTTCAGCTCCAGAAAATCATTTGCTTTGTTTCATGTCGTTGATGTGGGATACATTAAGGCCCTCCTATGATGGGTCACTTTTTGTCGACACTAGCTCATTATCCAAGAATTTGAATTAGAAACAACCCTTTCAGTACTTTGAAGCTTGCATGCCTCAATGGCAAGTTTCTCACTTCCAGCGACAGGTTTACATCAATGGCCTTTGACCGAGAGATTTTGCATGGTGTTCGATGTTGGATGATATATTCACACCACATAAATTGTACTATAGTACCTTGAGGGTCATTATCATTATCGATGATTCCTCTCATGCCTGTTAACAACTTACATTATTGGCTGGTAATCAGGAAATGTCTTTCCATGTTTGACTTTAGGACATCTTTTCACGTGGATCGAATTGTACATCAGGCAAAGTTTGAACGAGTTTGAAGACCCCGGATCTAGTTTCATCCATCCAGACTGCGATATATTTAGGAATACAAAGACATCAAATGTACATAGAAGCTGCATAGATGATCATCCAAGCTAAGGGATGATCACTCTACATATAAAAAATCACCAGTCTGCAATTGCAGATGATTATCTATTTTATGTACATGAAAATTAATTTATAAAGTTGAGCATGGGAATGCTTGCCTCAGCTAGATCATAGAAAATTATATTGTGATGATGTATTGTATTGTATCTTATATAGGTCACCTTCCATTTCGAATACCTAAGATCCTCATGATCAAGCATTTCACCTGACATCTAAAGATTTACAACTTCATGCTTTAGGGGGCAACTGTTATAGATATATTTGGGCACTGCAACCCCAATCTTATATGTTGATAAACCAAGGGCTCTTTAACCCCTAAAAGTGTTGTTTCATACCCTAAAGGATCATGGTCAATTGATTATATCATTCCCCAGAAGTTCCACCTAAAAAACCACTCAGAACTAGCCAAACCTAGACCATACTAATTGCTACATTGTCAAGGTGCGATGCATACTGAAGAGACCTTCTGTGGGGTGCGATGCATACTGAAGAGGCCTTCTGTGGGGTGCGATGAGCAAGAATGGACAAATGTTTGAGATGGTTTGCTAAGTGGATACTCATGGAATCTTTTAGAAACTTCTCCTATGACACTGGCCTCTCTGAATTCGCCTAAGGATGAGTAAGAGATCCAAGAAATCCCCAAGTGGAACCAAGAACTACAAGTGGAATGACACTAATAAAAAACGTAGAGATGACTCACTCCCTTGTAGACATTTATAAATGGATCCCTCATCTGAGAGATCTAGAGGCTAGAATTTTGTAATTTGTAAGGAAGTGCTAATGGTTTGTCTTTGAGAGGGAACATTGCATTGTAGGGTGATCTTTCTTTTCATGAGGTGAAAAGGGCTTTGATGATGGGAGGATGATGTTAGATCAGACAGCTGGGTTGTAATCCTCTCTTCTATTATTAATAAAGTTCTTCGAGTTTTCCTCCATACAATCGTGTATTTGTGAATGTTATTATTTGTAAATGCCATTGTATGCTCATTGTATTTCTGATCCTGCAATGCTTATGATATCGTAGATCGAGATGCTTTGATGGTGTTGTGTTACTTCGTTTCTACAGGTATTCTCTAAGCGGGATGAGTAGGAGAAGAGTTGCAAGCTCTATCAAGGAGGAGAGAAATCAACTAACGAGTTAAGCGGAAGATCCAGGTTGGTCCCTTTGCTTCTCTCTTATCTATCATACATAGAGGAAATCGCAAATTGCTTTGATTGTTTGTTTCTAGAATAGCTACCAATCCTAGTGGGACTAGCAGATTGAAAAGACACTAGTTTTCCCAGAAACACTAGGGCATGGATTAACTGATGTGACCATTCTGGTTGAACTATTTCTTCTAGTTCCTATCGTAATTTGAAGATAGTAGCTTTCACAATTTGTAGCGCATCGTCAATAGTATCCATCCATTGGTCTTCAAATAAGAATGTTAATAAAAACCCTTCGCGCAAGATATCCCATTCGCCCGTACCATGTTGGAGCTGTGTCTCAGTATACTAGTTTCTGGGGATGACATCTAGGGTATGATAAAATAAATGTACCCATTCAGGCTGGGGCTCTTCACCATAGGCTTTGGACCATTTTACAAGGTGAATGCATGGGTCATCACATCCATCATATTTCTCTGTTATTCGTAGTTCTGACTTCCCAAACCTTATCTGCATTATCCTTCTGCAATCATACTAGCTTTCAAAATTCCCTTCATGTGTTCCCCACCAATGCGTAGGTGTTGCTTGCAACACCCATGTCAATGCATCGAACCTTTGGTGCTCTGGTACTGCACTCTCAAACTTGTTCAAGAATTCATCCACCATTGTTAGTCCATCATATGTTGGTAGATCCCAAGCCTGGGTAGTTATGCAACATAGTGATTTGGTCATCATATTACAATTTAGTGTCATCACTTCACTCAACCAATTTTTCCATCGCTCATCGTCTTCGTCAAACTCTAACAGGCGGGATTCTGCATGCTTCCACGAGGTCCTCTCATCTGCAGTAGGATGTAGCCAATCCTAGTTCCACACGGTTATTTTGTAGATACAATCTAGCTCTTTGTCGCTTCTATTGTCACACATGGATTTTGTGTAATGTTATCCTTCGATGGGATCCAACGAAACTATCACTCATAGGGAATTTGTCTCAAAAATCATTTTTTGCTTCTTGAGATTGATGACTCCATTCATATATGTTTCCCAGTATATTCCAAGTAATGCGGGGTAAGGGTTACTATAATCCACAATCTCTATTACCTCAAAATCTGTCTGCGTGCTTGCAACATCAATATCCACTATTACTCTTGTTAATCTTCCCATGGGCAAGATCTTTTGCTGGTTTTCCATCCGTAATTTCATGGGAGACCACTACAGTGTGGACCTACCTGTGCGTTCCCAAGTCTGCTTTGGTAATACATTCGTGTCTAAACCTAGGTCTAAGATTACTTGATCCATCTCATATTCTCCAATTTGTGTTGTCAACTGCATTTCACGCCTAGTGCATAGGGCATGCTTCCCCATTTTTCCAACTACGTGTGGCTCCCCTGACCCTGCGCACCTAGTGATCAATTCTTGTAGTCCTTTAACTACCTCATTATCATGAAGTAGTTTCATACATGTCTCTAAAAAGGTAGTTAGCATCGAGGAATCTAGGTCCATCTTTGGTTGATCCCTACTGTCTGAAGTAGAGACCTCCACGAAGCTCTTCTTAGCTTCCATAAACGTTTCTTTTATGCGGTCCAAGTCAAATTCAGGTTCCTTTGCAGGAGCCTTATGTACCTAGGTGTCTTCTTTAGGCTTCTTCCCCTTATCTTCCCCCATGGTCGTGCCACTCCTGAGTATTATTTGGATATTTTGCATCGGAGTGGGTTGCAACACCCCTTTTTCACACATTTGTGCGATCAATGTCGGATAATATATCATTTCATGATATAACTATTCAAAGTAATGGAAAGATAATATCATCAGGTTGGTACAATCACAATCGTAGTGCTCAGGGCCTCCACAATTGTAACAAATTAGCTATCTGTGGCCTCTCTTGGGTCCCATTCCCCCGCAACCTCGACCTCGCCCTTGGAAGCCACCCCACACTATTGCTACAGCTAGATTGCGGCCTTGCATTTCTGTCTGCATTCGATAAGTTGGAGCCCTATCCATCATTAGTTCATAGCTTCAACATGTTCGCTCATCATGACCTACTAATCTATAGAAATTACAGTACAGTTGCTGTGGAGTCTGGGTATATTTCTGCAACAGGTGACAATTGTCCATTGTGTGCTTCCCTCCTACTTGAAAAATCGCGCACTAGAGAGCAGCAGATGCACTCAGACCTACTTGCACCTCTGGTCTCCATAGCATTGGTCCCCCTCCTGCCAAATAATTCATGAATACAGGACAATGATCCTTATGGTGACCCTGGCCCTTACATTTTGTACACCACACTTCTTTGCATGCCTCTAGCCGAGACGCCCTATCCTGCTTTGAGATCTACATCTCTAAGCATATGTTTTATAGTTGAGCATGGATTTGCTAGAATCCCAAACTCAGATCCTATATCGGTGTTTCGTGCAACCTCATCACCATTTCCAATGCCTCTACCTGGGTTGAGAGCTTCTGTAGTGACAATGCTATCCTTAGCTGTGGTGTTAAAGATGCCACAAACCACGGATGGAGTTGTGCATCCGTCAATGTCATATTAGCCTCACGGATCGTACTTTTTAGCCTTTAATCTAGATCCCAAGGGGTTTAACCTGGAAGCATCACGATCTCCTTGAATACTATAATCGACTGCATCTCTGATTTCGATCGACTAAACTCTCTGTTCAATGCACTTTGGATTTCTGCTATTCCAGCATTTGGGTGATCATTTGAGTGTTTGAAATACCAAGTCAACACGCGATCCTGCATCACACTAACCAATGTGGCCTTTTTAATGTTATGATCCATAACCTCATGCACTTCCCATACTACTCTTACTACAAACAAAAGCTGGTCAGGATCTTCGTTCCCTACACCTTTGAATACAGGCAACTTGATCGCTCTCGCCATGCTAAACTGCTGGTTTGGTGGAGGTGGAGTGGGTGAAGTTGTAGGTGAAAAAGGCGATGGGAGTGGTGGTGTTAGCGAAGATGATAATTGAGGAATGCACTACTCGATCATCTCTGGCCGCACTTCCTGGAGAAATCCAAGTGCGCTCTTCCCCACTCACTTGTGGTGGTGAAATTAAAGGACTATTTCCTAACACTTTGATCCCTTTGAAACTCCTTCTGCTTCACGTCATTCCGCTCATTAATGTCTGTACATCACCCTTTTTTCACATAACATCATTTTAATCCAAGTATTCAAAGACTTGATGTACTTATCTCGTAGTCCTTTGAGAAAATGTCTTTCAGCTTCATTGTAGCTGACAGTTGTGTCTATCACAAATTCAGTGATAAACCCTCCTTTCAATCTCTTTCTTCATACGGTTCTAGCATTCTGACATCAGACATCCCTTAGGCAGATCTCGGTCCTAGCAATGAAACCACTTGTTGGCTTATTGGGCCCTAACCCAGGTTTGGAAGAGATTTGGCAAAACAAATCCCACACTACCAGACCTTTTGGCAACAACCCGTAGAGCGCGGACTGAAGTCTCACCCAAGGTAGTATGGGAGGGTGCTAGAACCAGGTTTCCACACCCTAGGGATGTCTTGATGAGGATTAAAGGGGTCGTAAACCATACTTCACACTAGCACTACTCTTCATAGCTCTCTAGCCTTGACGAAGATCTGTGATGGGGTGTTTCCTAGATTCTTATTATTATTACAGTTATTACAGATCTGATCTATTCCTTAAGGTTTTTAATCGAGCATTCAATAGTTAAAACCAACGCGCATAATTATAAACCTTAAAGACACGCATAAAACCATAACATAAGCATAAACATATAGATTTGTGACCAAATGCACAATATTTCAAAATCACTTATCTTTATTAATGCCATTTATCCAGTTACAATCAACTTCTTACCTTGCGCACACAACTGTAGGGGTCCGCACACACAGCTGCAGAGCCTCTATCTCCTATTACAACCCAACTTGCACTTCATAGACTCAAATCTACTATCCCGTTCAGACACCCATATTACTTCTATTACCAAAAATCTACCTTACACTTGCTTTTATTTATACATTCCCATGCTTCATGGGCCATGGGAAAGTTGGCACATTCTAGATTAATTTATAATATTTTAGGGCAGACTACCCTTGGACTTGACCCATTACAATTCATGCTCTGTGCACATCATGGAGCTTTTATAGGAAAATACCCAAAAATGTGGGCTTCAAGCCCCAAAAATGTTACGCTTGGGATCCGCTTCCCAACAACTACCTGCATATGAATTTTAAAAACAGAAAATAAACAATGGTGAGAGCGTAAAACATAAAACATATATACACAAATATTTTCTCCTTGATCCCAAAACTAGGACTTCCACATTGATATTTCATTATATTCCTTTCAATATTACAATACATATAGATACATGTCGAAGCATCCATAAAACCCAATCCATTAACCATGAATTAAAACATAACCGTAGTTACCTTTACCAGATCTACAAAATACCATGGGAAAAAAACCATCATGCACAAAACCATGTGTGCAATCCACACACGAAGCCATAAGTAGGTTGGCCCACCTAATATAGGGTCCAAAAAACATTTACTTGGGCACTTCCCCAAACCTTGTAGAGGAGGGCTACTGCCCCCCACAAACCAACTAATAGGGGGGGGTGGCTCTCACCTCACCTGTGACCCCCTTGCTGTGCTCGATGCAATGAACAGGGGTAACTGTCACCACCCCTGTGACCCCCCTGCGCATGGGGCTAGTCATGGACATAATATAACATACACACAATAGAGATATGTTATAAAACTCCATGGGCATAATGGTTTTCTTTTCATAAGTGTCATTGAACACCAAGGAGGGTGTTCCTCTAAGGGGGAGGGGTTTGTAACAACCCCTGGTTGATTTTCCATGTAAATAACATAAGGCCAAGGTCATGGGACATGTATGGCAATTTGAATCCTGGGTAAACATTATAGTAGGCATCACTTGTTATTTATTAATGGATATGGAAATTAGGAAAGGAAAAGAGGTAGTAATTGACATATTAATTAAGGAAATAGAGGAAAATAAGAGAAAAGGGAGATGAAGAGACATAAATATGCATGCAAGGGAAATTAGAGATAAATTATAGGAAAATGGAGGAAAAGGAAAAAGGAAAGGAAGATATTAGATATCAATGATAAAAAAGACATCAGAGAAATAGTTCACAACTTTTGTCAATTTTAGCTTTTGGATTTCTTTTTCCATACTCTTACACTCTTGCATACTTAGAGCATTCTTGGAGCATCCTAGCATTCACTTGGACTAGCAAAGAAGCAAGTAGAGTACAAGCAAGAAAAAAGTGACAGCTGACCTTCGTCTTAAATTTCTCTCTTTACAATTTATCTCTCAAATCAACTCTTCTTCTATCAAGCATTCAATTGGTCCTGATGATGGATCTCGGTTGGGATTTGAAACGTTGGCAAAAAATGGTTCTTACTATGGATTCTCTGGTAACTAAGTCAGAAGAAATAAGCCACAGAGGTCTAAAATCCAAAATCATTTCCCTATACGGAGGGGATACCTGGAGTGAAATCAATTTACTCGAAAAATCTAGAGCATAGATAACAAGAAGAGCTGCAGACCTACATTTTCTTAAGAACTGTCATGACAATAATCTCATTCCCCCATTTTCACAAATTAATCATAGGTTACACAACAAATATAATAGCAACGTGTTTTTTCAACTAAGCATGTCTCTAATAAGGGAAAAAATTAAAAAGGTTAGGGCCTCTCTGGATTATCTTGGATGCTCAGCATTCTCTGCACACCTAAAACTAGCCAGCATCATCAACAAGGATCTCTGGTCCATTATTGATGCCAGGGCCACCCTAAAAGCCATTAATGAAGGACACATTACTGAAAAACGACAAAGGAAAAAATTGTCCAATTTATTATAAAGGGCATTATAAAGTTAAAACGTTGAACATTAATTCATCTTACAGCGCAGTAGGCAATAGCAACATCGGTTTAGACAACAATGATAATGATAGCAGTAACCATACGCAGAACGTAGGTGGCTCTGGCAGAAACAATGAATTCATCAAACTTACGCAGGGTTTACCTTATACGGTGGGCAGTAGCGCAGAAACATTATAGTTTCATGGAAGATTCTATATGCAGGACAAAGGCAGCCCAGGTGAATAGACGCAGGACAATCCATGGGACAACACTACCAATAACGCAGGTGATGTAGTGAAGAGCAATACACAGACTTCCCAGAATTACCTAAACAGAAATACGCATAATGAATGTGATCATGAATTAGGTTATGTGCATGATGTAGAGAGAAATACAGAGAATATCAATAGCGCTGCCTAGAAAAATAGAAATACGCATATAAATAATGTTGCGCAGAGGGATAACATCAAATCACACTGTACGCAAAACCAAGGCATTAATACTCAAAGCGCTGTTGACGAGAATTCTACACAGAAGCTGAATTTAATGAAATGTGATAACTCGGCGTTGAATGGGTATACAGTGGTTTCGAATAACCAGAGCCTTATTCAATATACGCAGGGCACCGTCGACGGAAATTCTACGCATGAGCATAATTTTAGTGATAACTTTATTGATAACTCGACGTTGAATGGGTATACGATGGGTTCAGACAATGGAAAAATTAGCAACTACAACAATATTGGCCACAGTATTCATTTGTTAGACAATGATAATACGCATATGGAATAAAAACATGATTTAAAACATAAATATATACATTATATAATAATCTTTAATAAATTATATAATATAATTATAGTATTATAATATTATAATAAATCAAAGTATTCTTCCTTACTATTAATTAATATAATATTCAATACAATATACCAAGATAATAATATTAATACTAATTATTATTATTAATTATAATAATAATAATATATAATAATATTATTATTATAATATTACAATTAATTTAATAACAATTTATTATAAATCAGAGGAATCAATTAGTATAATCTGTTTAATATCATTCCTACATTATAACAATTCTATAACAAATTTATATTAATTATTAATATTATTAATACTAATTTATAGTATTAATCATTATTAATAATATAAAATTATCTATTAATAAATAATATATATTAATTTTAATTTTTAACATATTACATAATTTAATATAGAATCTTTCATTAGTAATAATTATTATTTAATAATAATAATAATTATATTCTTATTATTAATATATTAATAATAATTCTATTATGTTAATAATTATTATAATTATAATCTTATATGATAATAATAAATAAATAATAATAATTTAAATTATATTAATAATTTTAAATTTATTAATACTAAATTAGTATTAATTATTATATAAAAAAAATTATTAAAAAAAATTAATAAATAAATAAATGAAATTGGCCAGCCTCTCATCTAAGAAAAAAGTGACAGCCGACCTTCATCTTCTTCTATCAAGCATTCAATTGGTCCTGATGATGGATCCTGGTTGGGATTTGTTGGACACCTAATCCTCAATGGGTTAGTGTGGAAGCCGAATGGACAAAAGGAGTCCAAGAGACCTTGGGATGTGAAACCCAACTGTCACAACAATGTACTATAAATGTATATCTCTTGTTAATAAAAAATGTATTCTCAGATTTATCTTTCATATTGTTCTTGCTCCCATGTGTGTTTAGCATGTTATCAGAGCGGGCGATTGTTGGTCCTGCTACAATTTAAGCCACTTGTTTTATGGTCTCTATATATATGTCAGTTCTGCGTTACCTGACCTCTAACTCTGCCTTTATTCCCCTCAGACCTGAAATAACCTACCTCTGCCAGCGCTGCACATCTGTCCATACTGTCATTTCCTATTTTAGTGCTGAGGCCTGACATGGTTTTGGTGCTGAGGCCACTGCAGAGATACACAAGTTGAATGGTATGCGTATGGTTTTTGAATATTAATGATGTTGAATGAATGCATTATGTTAGAAGTTGAATGCGGTTTTGAATCATTTGAACGATGTTGAATGAATTTGCTGCACCACGCAGAGATACCTGTATTGCTTTAATGTTTGAGTGGTATATGCATTTGGTAACGCTGTCTAGTGGTATCGACGTTTGGTTTATTGAATGACTGTTCAGTGCTCTGATTAGTTCATAAACGTTTCTGACATGGTATTGACGTTTGGTTTATTGAATGACTGTTCAGCTTTCTGATTGTTTCCTAAGATCTTCTTCTCTAGAAGTAACGGTCACACAAACATTTGAGCACGGTGACATATACAAAAAAAAAAACAGTGCTGCAAACACAAAAATTTTACAGATGATAGATAGAACTTCGAACTATTTACTGCAAGCAACCATATATCTATGCACCCATATATTTATGCACCGTACAACAACCTCATCTATTAAAACGGTATAAAAATTCCAGACCTCGTGTATCTCAAAAAAAGCTTGTGATCATCGTGTATAAAGTGTTTGAGTTCATATTATCCTGTGCTTCAGATTTCAGACCATTTCCATGAATCTCACTTGACAATTTATATTCTCTAGCCTGGAATAAGGTTATTGATTTCTAATGGTTGACTGATGCAAAGATCGTTAAACGCAAGAGGTAATTTACTGCGCGTAGGATTTCTGGCACCAGAATATTCTTGCAAGTGAAATAGACTATAAATAAAGAAATGACGATTGGGGCCGAGCAGCTATCTGTCTGAGCACGGCGATTCTGGAAAGATGCTTCTCTCCTTAGAATTGTTGTAATGAGTGGAAAGTTTGAATGCGTTTCGTAACGCTATCCGTGGTATCAACATTTGAATGGTTTATTGAACGTTGAATGGTATTAACGTTGTCCATAACAATTGCTCAGCGTATTATTAAATGGTATCAACTGTGCGGTTGAATGGTATTTGATACGTTGAATGTGTGTTGAACATAGTATAATGGCGATTCAGTACGCGGGCACGCAGGTGCCATGAGGTGGGGATTGTGGGCTTTATCTTGCATAGCTGAGCCGAGCATTGCGCTGAAACGAGGATGCGTGACAGGGCTACAACATTTCAGTATCTGTCCATGCTATGGATGGATAGATCCAACCAAATGATTTACAGAAATTGTGCGTCTATTATGGAACACTATATAGATAGAATGTCAGTATAAGATTGGTTTTCGTTTTAATGTATTACTGTTAACGCCTGCAATACCTTTGGTTGACCTCCCATTGTTTCACTTGTTTCCTCCAGGCATAACGCCCCATACACTCTAGTTAACACTGTGCTCCTTGTGGTGGACCACACCCTTCACACAATTTATACACCCTTGACTCCTCAGACCGAGGCCTTAACTCCTCTTCCTATTGTGCAGCAGGACCCACCTTTGTTGAATGTTGTCTTCAACGTTCTATTGAACACTACCCTCAACTTGCATGAACCGCACCATTCCACTGCAACTACCAGTTCAACTTGGCATACCACCACAACATTCATTCATTTGGAAGACGGATTTTCTGACTAAGAATTTGAAGTTCATTCAAATCTTGCGGAGCTCAATCGAATGACTAATTTATTTGGAAGGCGCTGAAAGATTACAATCTGGCAAAGTCTCAACAACAGTATTGCAGTAGTCATATGAGGTTAACTATAATGTTAATGTCAAGGTATGAAATTCTGGCATTCAATTTTAAGAGTTGGTTAGCAGAATGGGAAGGGCGCACTTACATATTTGATATTGGTTCATTTAAAATAATGTTAAAATTAAATGATGGGGCATTGTCTCATTGAATTATGAGTATATGAAATCAGATACTGAAACCCATATATAAATGATTGTGGAAATGATTCAAGAAGAAGATTTTGGGCTTAAATTAAAAGGGCTATTGTATTGAGGTTTGGTTGAGACAAAACTTTGTGTAATTTAATGTGAAATGGAAACCATATAGATAATGGCCCAGAGTGAGTGAAATGCCAAGCTTTTGATTGAATCCAACATATGTGAATGTAATTGTGGTAATGGTACTGAATTATGAGAGCATTCGAAGTTGATGGGATTGATAGTTAAAATATGAATGAGGATGAAGGAAACTTCACATACAGTGATTGATTTTTATTGAGTTTTCATGAACCATGAAATATGTGAAGAGGTGTTTGATAAGCTTCAACATGCAAATGATAAAATGTGAATTTTCTAGGAATTGAAAGGTAAGCATCCACATATTAATTGAGATTGCCAGTGGTAGAAATTTTCCAGACATTGAGGTACTGATTGAGCATAGGCCGAGATGCATGTTCATATGCATGTGCTACTATGAAACCCTTGAAACTGCAATGTTGACTTGGTTTATATATCTGCATTGTTCCACATAAGATTATGAAATTATTTCTCTGGGAATCTGTAATCCCACAATTGTAGTTTTTCCACATGTTATCATGAATGGTTACAATCGCTATTGAACTTGACTATTCTTTTCCATTGGCCGAGAAAGTGAAGGAGTATTTGAAGGATCAAGCAAGTTTGCAGTTGTTGCTGCCCCAGTGTGGATTTGTATTTAACATTCATTATAGTGCATTAATTCCTTGCTTCAACTGCTGCATAAAGAGTTTGGTGGGCTAATTGTAGTACTTTATGGAGAAAAATTTTGTCGGTTGTTTTGTTAGAACATAATGCTGGTCATGAGTAAACTCTTATTTTCATGTAATGGATTGTAATCGGTGCTTGCTGGTTGAACTCTGATCATTTGCTGCACATGTATAAAGGATATTGCTGTGTACTGTGAGTAGGTATTACTTTTCTGCACTGAATAGTAGTTGTAAGGTGTAAATCTGACATTGAAGAAAAAATGGCTAGAATCAGTGAAGTATTAGAGTTCCTCAAAACTCTAATGTCATCTACTACTCATGATACATTAAAAGTCAGCAAATTTTCATTCACAGATATTCAGGTCTGTCTACAAAATGCATAGGAAAAGATATATTTTTTACAACTTGAATCACAGCTACAACAAGAAGAGCTACATCAAAATAGACATCATTCTGAACCTGTTTTTGTTCAGAACATTGAGACAACCACCCATCAGCAACAAGTCAATAATGTTATAGTTCATTCAAATAAAGTAGCAGTTGTACATGCAGATGCGAAAACTCAATCTACACTTCCCAAGCCCATCATCAGACCTTGGGAACAGCTTGTCCATAACAAGAACAGAACCGGTCTTGGATATGACAAGGAATTGTCCTTTCATATTCCAGACTACGCCAAGCCTATTCAATTTCAGAGTGCTGGATTCATTCATGACAGTTCACCTGCTCCTCAAGACAGTTCAGCTCCAGCTGTTCCAGACTCTGCCCCTCTTCCATAGCAACAACAACAACAGATTGTGAAATGCCAACACTGTGATCGAGTTGGCCATCTGAAAGATCACTGTTTTGATCGTCATCCATGTAAGCACTGCCATAAAACCAGTCATTCTTCACACAGATGCTTTAGAAACAAACGTCCTGCAAGAACAAAGATTCATCTTGGATGGATCGCTTCTTGGAAATGGGCATCAACAGCCAAGAAGATATTCCAAACACATGTCAGAACTTGTTCCAGAGTATTGAAAAGTCTTGCAGTTGAGTTTTATCCATCATCTCACCTTGTATCTGACAGGGGGGGAAATGATGGTCATCTACAAGCTTCAAAGCCACATCAAGCGAGCCTGAGCCACAACCTGCCACACCAGTTTCAGAGTTGTAGCCAGAGACAAAGATGCCCCTGAACATGCCTTCAGTTGGCAATCTGGGACACTTCCTCTAGCAGAAGACTTCAGCTTCTTGCCAGTTTTGGAAGAGTTCCGGGAACAAAATTGAGAACACTTCCTCTAGCAGAAGACTTACAGCTTCTTGCCAGTTTTGGAAGAGTTCCAGGAATTGCATAAGCATTCCAGAGTTGTTGGTCATCCTTAAACCATCACAGGTTGAGACTTCCCTTTTCAGGTTGAAGTTCTCCCTTTTATGCGGGGTGAGACCTCCCTTTATTGGTTGAAGGTTTCCCTCTTCAAAACAATAGGAGCACTTCCTCTAGTAGAAGACTCTAGCTTCTTTCCAGCTTTGGAAGAGTTCCGAGAACTACACTAAGTGTTCTAGTGTTGGTGTTCATCCTTGAACTACCGCTCTTATACCAACATTTCAGAGAGCACATTCAGCCTAGTGATGCCATGCATTTTTTGCACATTTTGTATTACAGCTCTCTTCTTGGACTCATACATAACCCTTCAGATTAAGGGGGGGAATGTTGGACACCTAATCCTCAATGGGTTAGTGTGGAAGCTGAATGGACAAAAGGAGTCCAAGAGACCTTGGGATGTGAAACCCAACGGTCACAACAATGTACTATAAATGTATATCTCTTGTTAATAAAAAATGTATTCTTAGATTTATCTTTCATATTGTTCTTGCTCCCATGTGTGTTTAACAGGATTTGAAACGTTGGCAAAAAATGGTTCTTATTTTGGATTCTCCGGTAACTAAGTGAGAAGAAATAAGCCATAGAGGTCTAAAATCCAGGAACATAAAAGAAGGTTGGATCAGTAGCTACAACTGGAGTTCATTGCAGGTAGCATTGCATGTGTAACTTCCTTGTTGATATTTGGATGCATGGTACATGCATGTGGTTCTTTAGTTGCTTTGCTGTGATTAGCAGAGGATTTTCTTGGATTGACTATTGTTTTAGCCTTTCCTTGCCATTTCCTAGTTAGCCATGATGTCGTGGGTTCTCTATTTGATGTAGATTTGGATGGTCCATAATATTGGATCCTGGTTGAGGTTGTCTTGGGAAAATTCCCAAGTGTGTAGATGGGCTTCCCTTGGAACTCTTAATGGATGGGTGGAGATAGGAAAATTCCTCTAGAGTTGGTGAAGGAAGTCTAAGGCATCAAAGCTTATTTGGATGTTAGTGATTTCTAGACAAGTTTAGGTGAAATCACTGTGGTTGAGGATTGAGAAATTTTGGCCTCTAAAAGCCTTGGTTGGTTCCATTTTGTTTTAACCCATACGATCCCACATTCATGCTCAGAAAATGGCATGGGTTGATTGGCTGAAAGATAGATTTGGTTCAGTCCAGTATATGGTTGGGTGCTACGTGGAAGTCAGTGACTTGCTTGGCTTTTTCATATGTTAATATAAGCTATTTTATTATTGTGATTAATGAACACTTGAACTAGTTATTATGTTGATCTTATGGCTAGTTTTTTATGGATTCTATGTTGGTTATATGTTGATTATATGCATGGTTATATGATTTGATCTTGTTATGGATCTTGCTCATGATTGATAAGTTATTGAATGGTTGATGAATGTATAGGCTAAAAAGTATTTTTGTAGCTATCTTGAGAGTGAATTGGACCTTTTTTATAATTATCTATTGAAGCTCAGAAGTTTATCATTAGATATGCATTCATGACCTGCAGCTTCTATGTTTACTCTATGTTTGATGAAATGTGTATCATGTATTAGGAATGTCTTGGTCAAGTTCTTGCTTGAGTATTGGTTGTTTAGACTTGTTATCACCTAAGACTTGACTCTGGAAAGTTCAGAGAAATTATGGGCAGTGACTTGTAGGCTGACACTAGAAAAAGTGTCATATTTCTTGCGAGTGCATGCACAAAACTAGAAGATTTTGGTCATAACCACATGTAGGAAGGATTGTGGGTGTGGTTGGAGCATTAAAACCACATGCACAATGTGTCAAGGGTCTAGTTGGGAGGTAAAGCTTGTGAAAATAAAGTCTAGCTTAGGGATTGATCATCGAGGGTGTTTTTCAGACTCTTGAGTGATCTGATGTCCCTAGTGGTGATCTGATGTCCTTGATGGGTGTCGGTAAGAGTTCTAGCTAGTAGGCCCCACTTCCATAAATTGAAATTTGAGGTTGGGTCATGTTGTAGTGACTCTCATCTCATTTTTACCCTCGATCGCTTGTAAAAGCGGTTAAATGTGGAAGGAAGTGTTACATTTTTCCCATTGGAGGGGTTTTTTCCCTAGCATGAAGCCTATATCTTGCGTTAATTTTTTAATGGTTTTGATCTTTATTTTTTGGGAATTTATTTGATGATAAGAAAAAAAACATAATCAATAAAAAAGAATGACATAATGCCACATGTAAGTGTCATTTAATGGAAAATGGAATTAAAAGTTTTCCTAATCAATTTTCCAACATCCCTCATCTTGCTACTCATGATATCAACCTTGTTCCATCACTTCTGACTAGATAGTGACAAATAAAAACATATAATATATATCTTTGCATTACCATTTCTTGTACCTTGTTCCATCCGTAGAAATATGTTCTTTCGAATTAGAATAACTTTGTAAGTTGGAATTATTGGGTTGTATAATAGCTCCCTTTGAAATACAAAAGAAATGTCAAGTTAGTTCAAATATCTACCACTCATATGACTACAAATATAGTAACTAGTGGAGTGCATTATGTAGAAGAAAAAAGGCATCAACTTGAAAGTAACTTACCTTGAACAACTCTCGAAATTAAACTGACTAGATTTATTGCTAGACTCAGGTGTACATGTATTTTTCTGCATATTTCTTTCCAGAATGAGATGTAGACATATTTTTCTACATATTTCTGTATATTTGTTTGTTACACTTGTTTAATCACAATTTTTTCATATTTAAATCTTAGCTATGTAATAGGGTATATGAAATAAGGAAATAGGTTCAAGCAGGTGCAATGGTAAAGTCAATAAATGCACATATTTTCAATATTTGGTAATAAAACAAACACCTAATAACAATAATGAGAAATTTAATGCTAAATGTAATGTTACCATTTTGAGCTATTTGCTTCTCACATTTGTTCTAATTCAACATATAAATTGATACTAGTTGTCCTACACATATTGATGAGACCAATGAGGCAAACTTACATTAAATCTGACCAAATAGTAAATTTAATAGCATGAATAAATAGTAATTAAAAATACTTGAGCGCATGAATACCTGAATGAGCTCCTCTCAGTTTCGAGAATAAATTGTTGGAGTAGTTTAATCTTGGGGTAGACCTCCCTCCACTCAATGAAGCAACAATGAAGTCAAAATTGACTTTGTTGTTTCTCTTTTGGATTGAGGGTGTTTTTCTCCAAGATTATCCAAATCCAAATTTACTTTGTACAAGATAGGGCCAACCACATGAAGGTGGAATATCTCATGGCCCCTCCCCCCCACTTCACTCTCAATTCCCTAGTACCCAATCTATCTACTAAAAAATAGTTGAAAGCAAGATATTAAGATACATAAAGAAACAAATAGAAAAAATTCATTCATTCATTTGTAGATCCACAAAATATTTCATCTCAATAAATTTTATCAGAAAAAATATGTTTATATAATATGAAACAAGGTCGTTCTAATTTTTTCCAATGGAAAAATCACAACTTTTTATTAATATAGCAAAAGAGTTACATTTGCAGATGCCATGATGCATTCAACCTACTAGTAAAAATGTGGTGCTCAAAAAAAGAGGCTCTAAATAAATAGGTACAATCATTTATTTTTCAGTCTCTTTCTCCTTTTTAGGTATTTCACAAGGACGCATTCTTTCCCTTCAGTTGTTATGGGATCTATATGCCTTGCTCCCAACCTAGTCATACATCTATGCTTCTCCAAAGGCAGTGAAGCATCAACTACAATAATAAAAAAATGTTAAATTCATATTTATAGTTACTATTATTACAAGAGTTTTATTATTAAAAGTATTAGTAGAGTGTTCTTTACCTGCTTTGAAAGTGGAGAGACGCATAGTACTTTCGAACGTGGCCATATGTTCCTCCTCTTATTTGGCATCACCCTATATATGCTATGGAGTAGAAGTAAGAAATGTTATAATTAATACACCATTTGAATTTAAGTATTTTTAATTGTAATCCATAATACAATTTTTTTATAACACATGAAATACCTCCAATACCGAGTTGAACATCAATTTCAAGAGGCTCTCCACCATCACTAGGCTCATGTGTTGTATCTACATTGCTTGCATGATTTTACAATCAAGCACATTACTTTATGGCCAAAACTAATAACCAATAGATTGTACGAGTAATAATTTATAAATTCTCTTCATTTCTTTTATTTACCTGAGTCAAAGATTGGGGGCCAAAAGACTGTGAAGTCATCAAACTTTTCCTACATTCAACCATGGATTGATAGTTGTGCTTGTAAGTAAGCTTGAAGTCTTCCTCCATGGCAACCTGTTTGAATTTTGATCCCTACAATTTTGCATGAGAACATGAATATTTCTTCTTCTCTGATGTTAAATTAAAATTGTTAAGGATTTATAATTCAGATGCATTTTTTTTTATACTTACAATTTTTGTGGTGATTTTTTAGTAACCACCCAAGCCAAGATGATGTTTCCCATGTTTAGTTATTCTAGCCTTCATGGCTTTATATGTATCTAGGAGTCTATATTGAAAATATTAGAAGTCACAATGATGATAAGGCATCATAATTACATTACTAAAAGTGCCTCATACCTTCCTTGTCAGGGTGGTGTCTTCCCTTATTTTTGAATTCCCTTCTCTTTTGCATCTTCCATAAGGGATTTTCATTCCCTCTTTGGAATAAATGTAGGGGAATCATAGTTAGGGTGATTTTCCAAATGAACCCTATACTGATCCTACAAATGTTTGAAATGTAAGCTTTCCTTTGAGGTAACTCTGGTTTTGTTGAAGGTACCCTCATCAAGTAAACTAACCGTCTTGTTAATAATTTCATCATTCGACTTGGAACTTTGGGATTTCCAGTTGGTGCTAATGGTGGGCCCAAATAGTTCCAAGGTTAGGTCATACATGTGCCTATAGAATACATCTTTTCCTACAAAACGATATTATCCTTAGTTTCAAATAATCATAGACAATATGTAAATTTCAATTAGATTATACTTAATATTTAAAACACTTCTTAAATACCTAGAAATATCTCTAATTTCATGTTGGCATGGTCATCATCTACCAAAAATGTAATCAGTAGTGTTCTTGTGCTAGTAACAAGGGAAGATCTAGGAAATCATTCTTCAATATGTGTGATGGAATCATGCTTTGTATCCACAACATCATGTGTAAATCCTGGTATATGTTATTCAGGGGCTGCAAATCCTGGTCTGTATGGTTCAACAGGTGTACTAGTCTTAGTGACTAGTGTATCACTCATAAGTAGAGCATCAACATTGCTACCAATGTTGACCCCCATAGTTACACCATGAGGATCATACTCCCTCAAAAAATCCTACAAAATAAAGAGTTTTTTTGTTATAAAGGATGAGATAATTACAAATCATAAATAAATAAATGGGATAATTAAATGAGATTCTTACCCCACAATGATAAATTTGGCCCACCATGGTTTTGGTTTGGCCTCTTATATCTTATGTCTATGGATAAATCAGAATTAAAGAATTGTTTCTTGTTTAATTTGATTTGTAGCTTCCTTATTGTTTGGATCATATTGGTGGACAAAAAAAATTCTTCTTCACTAAGAACTTCCTCAGGAGCATCTATGGACTACTCTGAGGTTGGTTCCTTCCCCTTGTCACCATGTTGATAAAATAAGTGTAATTTGTAACTTCTTTCCATCATCGTCAACTATAAACATTTAAATATTTGAATGCGATATTTTAGATCAATATAAATTTGCATTTTTGACATAAGAGGGGAAGTTTAGGAAGTTAAATATTTGCTCATAAATATTATGATATATTAAAAAATCATTATTACAAATTAAAACAAATCAAGAAATTCATCCACAATTAATCATAATTATATTAATAATAAAACCACTATTGACACATGTCTACATTTATATAGAAAATTCATGCTATATAATGGCCAATATAAAAGGTTCTAAATCTATAAAAACTTCATTTCATATCATTATATTAATACATGTACCATGTTGTAAATTGTAGCTAGTTTCTGTTTCATAATTTTCATTTGACTCTTGTCATGATGTAAATCTTATGTGTCTATTAAAAGGAGAAATCAAATGATGTAAAAGAAAAAAACAAAATTATTTTAGAGCATGGGTTTCATGCTCAAGTTATTTGTCATTAGGTCTCCTAGGTTTATCATGAGTCAAAGAGTCATTGTTATTTTAAAATACCTTCGTGGGAACTTATATGAAATAAATAAAATATATTTTTATACAAAAATGTCTAGAAGGCTCCTAAGAATCATGTTGTCCAGTGAGGAGCAATTTGGTTGTGTGAGGGTTATTTGAGCCTTAGGAAAGACTATATAAAGGAAGGTATTTGACCTATTGACACACACATCAATCAAGTATATTATTGTGTTTGATTTGCAATTGAGAAGGAATGTGACAGTCCTAGAAGATAGGAGAGAAGGCTAGGAAAGGAGGAGGAAGCCTTAGAGAGAATGTGAAGGTCTGAATTCTTGCTATCTATTTCTCACACGTACAAGTAACCTAGGAAGTCTAGGGTTACCTTAGGTTTGAAATTGCAGTAAGTTCTACAGGTCATCTTGGAAAGGACGAAAGGCTAGAAGAGCCCTAAAGAGTGTGCACCTTGATTTAGTATGGCATCATGGATAGAAGCATATGATAGTTGCATGTTTAAGAATCTACTTGGTTGAGTTGCTTGAAATCATCTAGTCTTTGAGGAATAAAAAAATTTGGGACCATTTTGCATAAATATTCACCCATACATTGTCTAACATTATGTTAGAGGAAGTCATTTCGCTAATATGGATCATCACGATCCTATAAGAGTCACCATCTTGGAAGGTTGTTGGAAGATACATTATCGAAGGATCAATATATATTCCTTATTGTATAGAAACAATATTTTGAAAAGGATGAAGGAATGCATTTGGTCAAGTTGCAAGCACATTGTCGGATACAAATAATTAGATGATTGTGTGAAATATTAAGAATGCATATTTAAAGTAACATTTGGATAGGAATCATATAATCTTGTAAGGAAGGTTGGTCATATCCATAATGAGCCTTTAATATAGTTATATGATTCCTAGAAATGTGAATTTGACTTACTATAGAATGGATAAAATGATAAGACTTTCCCGCTAGAACGAATCTCGTGGTTATATTATTTTATGTAAAATTACATTGTTGTTTACATGTTGCGAGGTTGGTGCCCTTTAACCTTGACCAACCCATCACAATATTATAACCGTGATGTATTGAAATGTTTTGTTAACTTACAATATGCATGAAAATATATTGTAGTAAATGACAATCATAACATATAATAGACTTGTCTTACAATTTGGATAAAATAGAATACATACTGCCCCCATAATAGCAACATTTATATTTATTCGAGTCAAGTTATAATCAATGAGAAACTCTTCCCCTACAACTATTGATTTTATGGCACATATGAATACACGATTTCCTTCACACCCCTCTAATATGAAATTGGGTGGATTATTTGTGGTCACGGGTTATGTACTATTTATAAAACTTGTAATATTCCTTGTTTCTTTTGGTTGTCCATCAATATACATATTTGTGCCTTTATTTTGATCAATATCTTTTAGTTATATATAATTTGTGGCCACACCATATCTTCTCATACTTTTGGTATATTGGACTAGCCATACCTAATCATTTTTGATGAAATAGGGTCTAACATACTCCATCAATTCAGTTAATCTGCCATAACATACCTTTACACCATCCATGGAAAATAGCCCCAAACCATGTAATGAGGATGGAACAATGCATATATCCTTTCATTGATGGAAAAATCAATTTTTATTTTAGGAATATACTTGGGTACCCATTGTTTCAGTAGATGTTTGTACCTCAAGGGAACCTTGATGCCATCTATCCTCTCATTATCATAAGAGCATGACCCCCCTTCAACGAGAAACATTTCCATGCATCTATGGAATTTTATTATAATATTTTCACGTCTAGTTGATCTTCACCTACTAGACGACGTAATAGATGTTTGGTCAATTTATTCTATCATACTTGAACTTTTATCACTTGGTGAAGATAAATCTGACAAATACCCACTTGGTTGAACGTCTTATAACACTCCATCAAATGAGAGAAATTTCTAGTGAGTTTCATAAGAGATGTTGAGAAATGTCTTGATGAAACAACAAGAACATTATAATAGTACAAGTGAGTTACAAGAAATTTCTTTGTGTTTAAAATATTCAAGTAATAGTTAAAATATTGAGAACTTGAGACCCTATTTGTCCTAACAAATGAACTCACTCGATAACTTGAGAACTCAACATAATTTGGTAGCATTTAATTTTCTGCATAAAAAATACCCACATACTTTGATATGTTGAAGAATGTAACTAGATTCATTCTTCATAATTCTCATTTGAATCATGTCATTATGTCATTCTTATGTATCTATTAAAAGAAGAAAGAAATGGTTTTTGTAAAGCATGGGTTTCATGCTCAAGTCACTTTATCATTAGGTCAAGAATCCATTGAATGCTCCTATGGTTTTTCACGAGTCAAGAGTCCTTGTCATATTGTAAAAGACCCTTTTGTCCATTTGTATCAAGGAAATAAAAATTATTTTGAAATTAGAAATGTCTAGAAGGCTCCCAAGACCTAGCTGACCAATCAAGGAAAAGTTGCCTTAGAGAGGGCTAATGGAGCCACTTGGAAAGGATATATAAATATGGATCTTCAGTCTATTGAGAAACACATCAAGATTTCACAAGTCTATAATTTTTCTTCTATTGTTCACACATGTGAATATCCTAGGGTTTCCTCAAGTCCAAATTGCAAGAGATGTTTTAGGTTGCCTTAGTGAGCATGAAAAGCTAGAAGAGCCATAATCTTGAAGAGATCTTGTTTCAATTCCCTTGGAGACTTATTCTTGCATTGAATATGAATGATTGGATGGTTGAATTAGTTCTTAGTGATGGGCCTAGTCTAAGTTTCGGTCTTGGAGGTATCTTTTGAATTGGTTTTATAAGAAGAGTTGAAAACTTTGAAATTAATTTCATTTGTTTAAGAGGAAGTTGCATAAAGTTTTGTAAAACATGTTCATTCCATGTACCAATTTTCTTAATTTCTTCTTAATTTTTTGTTCTCTTATCTTTAACTTCTTTCTCATTATTTCTCAATGTAACTACTTACATGAGAGGTTTTTGCTAAGGCATATCAAATTCTTTAGTAATATCTAGACCTGAATCCCATATAGAGCCACAGAAAGTTCTTTACAGATTTTCCTCTTAGAGGGGTTTTTTCATAGCTTGAAGCCTATATATTATGTTCATATTTTTGTATGGTTGTTATATTCATTATTTTTGCATTTATTTGATGATAATAACATAATATCACAAATAATTGTTAATAAAGGAAAAGTCAGAATAAAATGTTTCCCTAATTGAATTTCCAACATGGTATTAGAGATTAGGAAAAGAGTGTAGGATACTGGAATATTACTGGAATGGTTTTGCATTACTCCAAAAAGTAAAAAAGAAGGGATTGTTTGCATATATCTTAAATGCCGAAATGGAACACCTCTGAAATTTGATCAAAGTTCTATTCAACATTGTACTAAGGGTTTTGAAGAGGTTAAAAACATTCACCTCAAAAAGTGACTTCATCATTTTAGGAGATCTGTGAAGCATGTTAATAGGCTTATAATAGACTAAGGACATTGCAAGGAAAGTCGAGACTTCTCCTAGAAGTTGTAATAGCCCCTAGTTGATTTTCCATGTAAATAAAATAAAACCAAGGTCATGGTACATGTATTCCAAGCTAAGTGGTGGGAAAACATTATAGTGGGAATTACTTGTGGTTTAATAATGGCTATGGAAATTGGAAAAGGCATTAGCAGAGGGAAATAGGAGATAATTGGCATTTTATTAAGGAAACAAAGGAAAATAGGAGAGAAGTGTTGGAATAAGGAATTACTAAGAGGGGGGTGAATCATTAATAGTGAGGTTCTTAAGATTTAAGCTCAATTATTCAATTTCCTTTTTTTTTTAGTTGCTTGTGAGAGTGTATATATATATATATATATATATATATTATATTATATATATATATATATATATATACAACAAAGTAAAATATTCACATGAGCACACAGTCCATCAATTGGGTAGCACACACATATTGAAACAAGTATTTTTACGTTGAAACCTAAAGGGTGAAAACCACCAAATTGTTTGTTATTAAGCACCCAATTAATTACATCAAGTTGTTTGTGAGAACCCACTCAGAAGAGGCCCCAACTTCCTTAAGATAGCAAGACACTACTTCCCAAGAGGCACCAACTATTTATGAATGCATGCCACTACCTGCTCTAGCAACTGTTATGCTTTCGTACAATTTTTAAATTGAAAACAAAGGTATATAAAAATGCATATAAATATGAACCTGATAAACTACTCCAGATATAACACTTTCCCTTCTGCTCTAAACTCCTCCTTTGCTCTACACACTTCACCACTCAAATAGATCCGATCTCATACCTCAGTTGCTCTGAGTCATAGTCATCTCTCAACTCCGACTTCCCTTTTGCTTACACACACATACATGTTGCTCCTCATTCTCTTCACGCTACTCTTAATACTCCAAATCACAGCAATGTTGCATTCCCCACTTTGAACAAATGGAATCCATAGTTTTGTTCATTCTTCATGGTGCTCTCCATACTACTTGAAAGCATGCACCATCATGGCTATCTGTGTTATTGTTGCATCAAATTCCCTGACCTATGCAACCACATTAAACTCTGGGAATGGGCTTCTTTCACTCACCCATTGTAGCTACATCAAATCAAAAAATGGGTAGCTAATCATTTCTCCATGCTAAGAATTAGTTCACAGTCAAAATTGTGTGCTCTAACAAGGCTCTACATTCTTCTTGATTTCTCACAGAGCTCAAATTGCATTTCAACATCATTCTCCTTAATGTGATCAACACTTTTGCATTTGGTCATATTTTACATTGAATTCTTCATTAGCGTGCAAGAAAGCTCAAACATGGTTGTTTTGGAGTCAACTGCTACCTTTGCAAAGCGTGTTCCTTTCTATCTCACTCTCCTACCTTCAATAGTCACTAATGAATCCATTAAGACATCTATGCAATTGGGGTCCTTTTTTTCTTGAGATAGAAATTCATTGTAGTCACCATTAAAACAATGGCACCAACCTTACTTTGTGCATTTACTCAGCTACCAACTCATTTTCATGTTCGGAGGCACTAAGCTCTTAACTAGCTACTGACCCGTCCATGCTTGCATACAACTTATGGTGAATAGGAAAATTGGCGTATCTTCCAAATATGGCACACAGAGCCTTGGATATTCTGAATCATTCATATCCATAGGTTTTAATCATACAATGCTCATCCTTCCTATCCTGATACCTTTTTCATTGAAATAATCCCAAAGGCCCTTGGTCACCTTAACAAGCAAGAACATCGAAAACCCGCTCCTACGCGTCTCTTTACCTTTAAGCCCAAAGCTTAATTTATTTGAATATAACCTCAACACCATTGGCCATAACCGTTGCATGTTCCCTTGTTCCAACATTAAGATCGTAGCCCTCAAACTCGACGAATTTATTTTGGACTCCTTTTTAAACCTCTAGGGTCCTACCAATGGGCTTAGTTGTCTCATGGGAACCACCCAATACTCTTCTCATTAGTTTTCACTTATGTTTTGTCTTGTCAATGTGTCCCGACACTATCCTCATGGAAAAGAATTTGTGTGTTGTATATTTCCTCCGAGATGAGACTTGTAGGCTTATGTATCCCATGGGGTTTTCCTTGTGCATCTCCATTAGTCAATGCTCTAACAGGGCCATGTATTCTCGACTCCCAGTCAACCCACTAGTTCCTTTTTGCACACCACTCAAACCTTCCAGGCCCAAACCTATGAGATATCATCATGCTAACATCACCCATGCCATGCGGTGCCTTCAGAGTGGTGACACATGTCACCCACATTTGGCCCATTAGGCCACCTAAAAATGTTGAATTTTCTTGCCACATGTCCCCTTGTACCAATGTCATGTTGATGTCACATCAACCAATAAAATGTTGCCACATTCTTGTCAGAGAGGAGAGAGAAAGAGGTTTCCTAGGCCTTGTTTTTTCACCATTTTCTTTACTTTTTCTAAGGTTCCCAACCCATTTAACTGTTACAGTGCTTTCCTAGGATGTGCTGCTACAACGTTGCCCGATGCTCTCATCCCAACCCCCTCCTTTGTGCGCTCAATGAAAAACTCTAAGGTACTTCGGTCGAGCTTAGCTATAAAGTAGGCTATACCCTTGTCCAACCATAACACTCCCCATTGTAGCGCTATTGTTGGTTGCTAATAAGTGTCTTTTAAAACTCCTAATTGCCTCAAATTAATTATCAACATGGGTAAGTATTTTTGTTTCAAGAGTGTACACAATAGGTGCAAGCTATAAATCTAGAGAGTAATGCTTTTTAAGTTGAACTATAAAACTTGATACAAGAGTAACCAGATGCAATCACAAATATCAAGCTGTAATTTTTAAAGGAAATAATACATCTAAGCATCAAGACTTAATCTCAAGCAAAACCATAATCAAATATGAAGCAAGCAATTCAATTGAAAATAGCATGAACCGAGGGCACAGTTGCATTAACCAATCTCTTCTAGTTGATTCTATCTAAATCACACTCAATCTCAATTAAGCAATTCAATTGGAAATGATGTCAATCAAGAGTTCAGTAGAATTAACCAATCTCTTTTAGTTGATTCTATACTAACCACATTCTTAGCGTACTCAACCAAAAATCAATGTCTTAACTGATAATTAATTCAATCTGCAATGAGCACAAATGAAATCAAATGACAAAATTGTGAAGTACATGAGATCAAAATAAAGGAAAGTAAACTAACTGCAATGTAAAGTCATATGAAATTAGAAGATATCAAACAAGGTAAACTTAGCAGAAAATGGAAAAACATCAAACAAATTAGACTCACATGAAATAGAAGGATATAACACATAATAACCTTATAGGAAATGGAGAAGTATCGTATAGGGAATAGCAGTAAGATCTACCAAAGACCGAGCCCTAGCCACCAACGAACACTATCGAGCTACCTCAAAATACCAGAATGACCCGCAACACAAATTATATATTAATCATTAAATTCACTCCTCATTACAATATGATCCGTCCTTCAGAATATCATTCTGTATATTGAAATTACAATCGAGGTCGCAAGTGAAAAGCTAAATCTCTCCATTATCCCCTCTCCTCTTATCCTATCCTATCCTATCTTATCTCTAATAATCTATATCCCTCTTTGATCTATGTTCTCATTTAAATACACAGATAGAAAAGAGAAGTTACAACTGAGATGATTACAATATGATTCCCATTACAAAATTGGATTGTTCACAACAAACTAATGAGTAATATCATATCTAAAATATTTTTTCATCAACATTCAACAGGAGCAGGTCGAATTTGGTATTGCCACTGAGATATTTGGAAGATGGTTGTAACATCCATTCTAAGAAAATCATCTTTAGTGAACCTTTTGTTTCTCCTAATACGGACCAAATTTGGGAAAATTTCTCCTTGCAAAACTAATTTGGTCCATTATGAATAAAACCCATGTTTCAGATTTTCTAGATTCTTCTCAATTTGCCCAAAACGTCCAGTGCAAAATTGTCACTTCTTATTCCAATGAATTTCTGAGTTGACATATTTAATGATGAACTGGAGATCAAATCTGCAATCTAGAAAATATGTTGGAGGCTAAAATGGTGAGTGATGTTACAACAAATTTATTAATAAACCATCATTGGTAAAATCATGCATAATAATCATCAACTTATTAAAAATAAAGGAGAATAAATGATATTTATCCATAAGAGCATAAATAATTATAAAATCGAATTATATGATAAATCATGATAAATGACATGTAAAGAAGGGTAGAAATTGATGAAATAGGTGTTAAAAAGTGATAATAATAATGACATATTAGTGGCTCAACACGCCCCCAAACTGAATATATTTCATGTCCTCATGCAACCCAAAGACTCTGTGTTAATCAAGCAATAATACAAAAATTGTTCATCCCAACTCATGAAATGGATGGAACAAATGAATTCTTCCTGAAATAATGAATACTAAATTTTAGCAATGTTGATGAAGGCATAACAATTTTTACATTGAAGTTCATCTATATGTATATGAAGTTGAAACAAAATATGATATAAGTAACAACAAACTTCATTAACTATTTTCTCAAAAAACTCTAAGCCAGATTTTGCTGAAATTTTGCAAGTAGATTTCTACTATATTAATGCTTCTGTGATCCAAAAATCAGATCGTTGTGGTACATGGATCATGAGATATAAACAAAATGGATGTAGGTGACAATGCACGATTTCCGAAATTTTATGAACTAATTTAACTTGAAATTATCTGGGTTTGTCTATTTTAATGATACCTTTTTGTTATCCAAAAATCACAAGAATTCAGTTCATAGTTTTAAAGATATGCACTAATCAATTTCTACACTGTATAAAAATGAAATTGTATGCCTTAAATGTGAAAGAAAGTAGAAAACATTCATCATGTGTAGCAACTCCTCCCCCAAACTGGAGAGTTAACATGCCCTCATGCATTGCTAGAAAACAAATTGAGGTGGTTGCTACAATCTATTGAAATCTATGCTTGATGTAAAACAACATGCAATAAGGGAGGTGTTGAGAATGAATAAGAACATCAATGGATGATAAGTAATATTAATGGCATGGTCATAAGAGAGAAATGAATGAAAGTAACACTCCCCCAAACTGAAAGATGATATGTCTCTGAAAAATGGGAATTGGTAAAGATATGGAATGCATGATGATAAATAATGCTCAAATGGATTTTCATGAAAGTCTCCTAAATTTTCAATACTATTTTACCTCAAGTTTTACCTTCAAAAAAAAATGTGGCATGAAGTGTATCAACTAGCATTTGTTGAAGCTGATGTAGGTTGAGTTAATGTTGAAAATGATGCAAAAGGTGGAATCCAGGAAAGCACATCATATCTGAACAATTGTTTGCATTCACGGGTTTCTCAAGCATCTTCTGTTAGTTACAATAGTAAGGCCTTGCTGTGAATATAGTTTTACCCCATACTTGTTGTTCTCCTATAAACAAATCACTATTTTGCATGCAAATGTCTTGAATCCACAGTTTTAGTTTTGAACAACAATAGATAAGGCGCATGCAAAAATTTCAATCAGAGAAATTTTTTGAATAATCTTCCCCCTCCAATTAGAAAAGGGCATTCATGACCATAAAGCATAGGAAAAGTGTTATTCTGATGGCAAGGCAAGGGAATGAACAGTATGATAGTAAATGAAGTAGAGTACACATATCAATGATAGGATGACAAGAGGTATGATTATAATGAAAGCAAAGTGTGTAAATATAGTTATGAATAAGAGATAGGATGCTTTGGATTGATGATAAGTTATGCAAAAAAGAAAAATGACAACAATTTGCCAAAAATATGCTTTGCTAATGGTATTCTAGCCAAGAATGATGCGATTGATTGGAAAATAATTTTACATTTGTAAAGGTTCAAAACGGGGAAAATTAAGGAAAAAATTTCTTCGATAAAAAGAGAGAATAACCAAAGGGTATTATAGTAATAATTGACGATAAGATATAACTCCAATAATATAAGCAGAGCCTCTGCTGCCAGCAAGTATCCATAGCCTTGGCAGAGTTGCTTTTTAACCCATATGGGCTAGGATCCTCAATTTATAAATGGAGAGTTCAAGTTTTGTTCTACAGAAGAGATTAGTGTGTTCACGTGGTAACCATATAACCACACTCCCATTCACTAGGATGTAGCAAAAGTGATCAGGCCAGCTCATAATGACACCTCTTGTTCCAAGGATATTTTGGCTATCCAATGGATCATAACCTTGGTGTGGTGGCCATAGTGGGAATGTCACTTGGCTACATCCTTATGAACATGGTAGGTTGGCTCTTGATGAGACCCCCTATCCTCTATCTGTAGGAAACATTTTGTTGTTATTACACATTTTAATGATAAATAGAGGGAGGCTCAGTACTCTTTAAGAATAGGGATGGTGGAAGAAGTTGAACATGTCAATAGAAAAAAAATATATCTACAATCCCATTTATTACAGACATAGAAGATTATAACCAGGAAGGGTGGAACCAACATGGTATTAAGATGATCAATCAATATCATGTACAACAGAAAACCATGCAATAAAGTAATATATAAATAATTATGTCCCTCTTGAAAAGAATCTATCATCAATGAGATATCATGTTAAAGATCATAATGTGAATGATATTAACTTGCTTTAATAGAATCATAATCCTTGTCCTCATAAAGTAGTGTACTTCATGTCATGAAAGGGAATCAGTAAAATGTGGTTGAGATGAACTAGGAATAATCCCACAAGAGGAAGGAGGTGCTATTCACAACACAAGAAACTTCACAAGAAGCAAAAATGCTGTTACAAAGAAGAAACAACAAAAAAACTCTAAAAGTGTTGTTCTCTAGAGGGAACATCGAAACTCAAAAAACATTCAAAAAAGAGTTGTTCTCTAGAGGGAACAACAAAAACTTTAAAAGTGTTGTTCCCTTGAGGGAACAACAAAAAACACTTGAACAAAAGTGTTGTTCCCTTGAGAGAACAACAAAAACACTTGAAAAAGTGATATTCCCTTTAGGGAACAACAGCTGTTCCCTCCAGGTAACAGCAAAACACTCGAAAAAGTGTTGTTCCCTAGAGGGAACAACAACAAAAAACTCAGAAAAAGTGTTGTTCCCTTTAGGGAACAACAAAAACACTCAAAAAAGTGTTGTGCCCTTTAGGAAACAACAACTTTTCCCTTGAAGGCACAACAAAAAAAATTCGGAAAAAGTGTTGTTTCCTAGAGGGAACAACAGCTATTCTTTGGAGGGAAAAAAATAACTCCCGGAAAAAATGTTGTTCCCTTTAGTGAACAACAGCTGTTCCCTAGAGGGAACAACAAAAACACTTGAAAAAGTGTTGTTTTCTTTAGAGAACAACAGTTATTCCCTAGAGGGAACAATAAAAAAAACACTTGGAAAAAGTGTTGTTCCCTTTAGGGAACAACAACTGTTCCCTAGAGGGAATAGCAAAAAAACACTTGGAAAAAGTGTTGTTCCTTGGAGGGAATTGTTATGCCCCTATACCAATAGGTGTCATATGTCATGATTGACTTGGTTTAACTCGGAAATATCTTCATACCTTTGCTTGGTGCAAATGTTTTCCATATTTGTGAAAAAAAAAATTAGAAAATGTAAAGAGGGTATGTCCTAGAAAAATAATAAAAGGACAAAAAGAATAAATAAAAGGTCAAGAAAGGAAAGAAATGAACCCCAACAAAAAGAAAAGACCATGAAAGTGTTCTAGTCTAAATGCCACTACTATTTACTTTATGCATAATAAAGATTGTGTGCAGCTTGTTACTTAGGCCACAATCCATAGTAACCAAATAGCTTAATCTTCGTTATTCCATGTTTTCAATTTAATGTTTATAGAGATAGAGAATAAAATCTAACCAAACTGTATAGTCTTGGTAGATAAGTAGATAGGTAGAGTGAATAAAATGAGCTCAACAATTTAATTTGAGCCCTTGGATGTAATAAGGCTAGACTTTGATAGATATCTACATGTAAAAGAAAAGAAAGTGTGATAAGGGTTTGCCAGTTTAAATGCACCCTAATAAAGAAGTAAAAATGCTAGGATAAAGTAGGTAGGGTAAGTAAATGATGGTTGCAGAATAAATGTGTGATGAATGGTTAAGTTTAACACTTAAATCTTTTTCTTTCATCACTTGGAAAAAGCACAACTCACATTGGAAACAACACGTCAAAGAAACAAATTCAAATTAATTAATTTCCATATCCATTTTCCCCTTAAGTTTCACTAATTTCCCCTAAGTACTAAAGGAACTTACAAAGTTAGAGGGCTTAGATCATTTCTCTGACTTTTGGAGGGACCAAACCTTCGACCCAATAATTTAGAATACCTAAAGTATTTAAATCCCATTCCTCAACAATTACCCCTTCATAAAGTCACTCACTCCCTTTACAAAGCTTTTCCTAAGTAAAATACTATTTTACTTAGGGAAATTAAAACATTCTCCATATAAACCCTCATATTCGTTTAGCCTAAGTTATAAATGTTATATGATGAAACATACTTTCAAAAACATTTTAATCTGAGTGCATGTTGAATTCCCACAAAGTCATATTAACTTTTAACTTGTATTATTTAACTCCCGAAAATAAAAACACCCATTACCCATATTATTATTAAAAACCAAATAAGTTATATATCTTGCCCTTTGTTGAAAAATAACCATAATAACACCGATAATTGGGATTAATTAGTTAAACCATAACTAATTAAGAACCCCGACCCTGCCATGTTAAATGAGGATTAATTAGCCACCAGGATTAATTAATAACTCAGTGACGAATTAGATGACCCCCGATACGAGTAACTCCTTTAATTATTATCGGGCTCGCCCTCCATTATCCATCAGTCACTTCATCACCCCGACCGCCGTCCGATCGGATCCCTCAGATCCGACGAATATTGCTTTTATTGCGCGGGCCTTTTGGTTGACCTTTAGTGTGCGATGTGAGCGGTTTCCCAAATAGTGTTGATGCTACATGTCGAAAGATGTGTGGAATTGCACAATCCTCCCTAAAAACCACTTCCCTCCCAAAAGTGGTGTGATGAAACCCGCTTACTGCCTCCCATAAATGACAAAATGTCCCATCATTCAATTGATACCAATTTTCACTGT
The DNA here is from genome assembly GCA_000404065.3 of Pinus taeda. Taxonomy (NCBI): domain Eukaryota; kingdom Viridiplantae; phylum Streptophyta; class Pinopsida; order Pinales; family Pinaceae; genus Pinus; species Pinus taeda. The sequence goes on from APFE031252162.1 coordinate 178,557, forward strand.
CATTAACCCACCAATATCAACCATTTACCCGTTTAAACACGAAAATCCCAGTTTTACTTGTTTTCACCTAATTGTGCAGTAAAACCCTATGTAACCCATCTGCGCCACCTAAAGCCTCTGTTTACTGATTCGAGCATGGTTTATCTCCTGAAAAGCATTCTGGACTCATTCCCTAGACTTTTCAAGCTCAAATTAAACCTTTTCGACCTCCCCTGCAAGCCAATGCTTTCTTAACAATTTGTTTTGTTTTACAGGTGATCAGAAGACCACAGCCTTGGATAAACAGTCTTAATACTAGTCATAAGACTTGTTTACTCCAAGATTGTTATCAAATCTATTCAAACAGAGGTGGAAGATAAAACATACAGTAAAAAGATAAGCAAAGAAAACATGAAATTAGATGATTTACTGTTGAAACAAACAGTAAAAACATAAACTACACATTGAAGGTAAAAGGACACAATAAAGAACAGTCCAAGTGTATCAGGGTTAAAGAGTATCAGATTGAAGACCTAGTCAAGTAAATCAACTAGGATGAAGATAAACAACAAAGAAGAAAGTTACAAAACATAGCATACAAATTCATGTCAAAGTGAAGACAGATGAAAAAAACAGAGCGGTAAAAGTAAAAAGTAAACAGTAAACAGTAAATGTAAACATGAAGACATTAGGAGTTAAACAAATATGAAAACACTTTCACCAGCTACAATGAATTTTATCCAAAGTAAAAGTGAAAAAACAATTGAAAGGAATTTAAGGTTAAAAGATGAAATTAGAGCAAAAATGGTACATTCTTCAGAAATTTCCTGTTTGAGTCATAGTTTTGCAAAAATTATTGTGGCCAGTCCAAGAAGTATTTCTAGAAATAGGAGGAGGATTGTGTTCCTAACAGGCTAATCTACAGAAAAATCTCTCACTTTTTACACAGGTATTACCAAAAAGGAGATAATTTTATGTCTTCACAGCCTATTTTTTCAGTTTGTGCAAAGTCCTGTTTTAGACATCTTTTTGCAGAGAATATTGTGAATAGTTGGAGCTGAAGTTTGGCAAAACGGAAAAACGTTTAGCTCAAAAACATTCTTATCTACAATAAACTCTTTCACTTCTTACATATCTATCTCAGATTGAGATATACAAGCGTATCATTGGACACTAAATTTGCAAAATTTTCGGGGAAGAATGCACAAAGGAAGGATGTAGTTAGTGACTTGGATGCCTCATCATCAACTAAGAGCTGCTATCAAATTTTACTTTCCCTTATTTTTCACCATAAATCCATAGAAATAGTGTCAAATAGATTCATTAGTTTTTAATGTCCTTTATTTAAGTTCTATTAATGTAATATTTGAATTTAAAATTAGTATAAATACTTCTTCATTTGAAGTTTTTTGTGTGGATTCTTAGACATTTATGTAGACAATATACTTTTGGAATTGAAGAGCTGTTGAACAACTTTTGTATGACTGACTGGAACAAAGTAATAAAGAAAAGGACTTTTACAGAATACCTGTGTCAAACGAGAAACAAATAAGTATTCTATATCTTGTGTTTTTACAATTTTCTGGTTTAAATATTCATATGTGTTTCATATCTGAATGATAAACAAAAAATTATATTTCAGAAAGAGCTTTACTACATTCTGTCTTTAAAATCATGTATATTCTTAATGTTTTCTTCCAAGCTATCATAGGTAGGAAATTCTTAATTTCTCCCCGCTTTTTAGTTTATCACTGTGAACATTTAACAAAACCTTCTTAACTGCTCTTCATTAATGAGCACCCACTTTCCCTCATCTTGAACTTTGTTGAAGGATTCTTAATTTCACTTCCTACCTTTCAAGACCATTTCACCTTTTTAAGATATCATTTGTCTCTTGTTTAGCTATCTTGCCCTGTCAAATTCTCCTTTGTTAAATCAACCTAATCCAGCTAAGCCATCTTCAATTAACTCCATAGCCCAATGGCCTAAAATACCTTGTTCTATCCATCTGCTCCTGAATTCCACCACCAAACAAAATCAAAACCCCCCAAGCTTTCATAACTAGCCTAATATCCCATAAACAAAGCTAAATCATAAAGAGAGAGTGCTCTCTGAGTACATATCGGCTAGATTCTGTACTTAAAAGATTGGTTTGTGGTTACCTCAGAAATTTATTTCTTTAACCTTGAGAAAGTTCTGAGTGATAACAGGAACAACAAAAAAACACTCGGAAAAAACGTGTTGTTCCCTGGAGGGAACAACAACTGTTCTTTGTGTTATCACTCAGAAGTCTTCCCTAGAAGTTATGAAAGAAGGAATAATATGAGGTAACCACAAACCTAATCTTTAGACTCATGTTCTAGCCAACCTAAGTCCAAAGAGGGCTCCCTTTTTATAATTTAACTTTGTTTTGGGTAGGATTTCAGGCTAGTTCTTAATGCTCATGGTATTTTGGTTCTGATTGGGTGGTGGATTTAAGAAAACAGATGGGCAGAATAAGTATTCAAGCCATTGGGCTATGGAGTCAATCAAAGAGTGGCTTAACTGGATCAAATCAATTACTAAAGGAAGAGTTCACAAGGCAAGCTAGCATAGCAAAAAGAAAATCTGCATGTTTAAGTGGATGAAGTAGTCCTAATCAGGGTAAAAGGGCAATGAAGAATCCTTAAACCAGGATCAAGATGAAGAAAGGAAGGAGATCAATAACAAAGAGAAACTAAGAATCCTTTACTATGGACCTAGGGGGGAAACTACGGAAGTAAGAGAGCAATTAAAAATTCCCAAACCAAGATAGTTTAGCAAAAAACAATGAGAAAGTAAACAGTCAAAATAGAGAGCATTTAAACTAATTTTGAGATATCATTCCTTGCTTACTATTCAAATTTCATAGATAAAACATGTGAATATTTATAACATGACGAGAAAAAAATAAATAAGCATGAAGAGATAGTACTTATTTGGTTCCAACTGTGCACAAGAATCCAGTGAAATGTCTTTAGCATTATTTCATGACCCAACAAAACTAGTCTAGTCTTGAATACAATAGCTCCTTAGCTTGATATAAAATGTATACAAAAATGTATTTTAATCCACCCTAATTACTTCAAATTTTGAAGTATTTATACAAAAAATGTTACAAAATATCTCATAACAATATGAGAATTATTCTAGGAAACCAAAAATATCTTCAAGCATGAAGATAAAGACAAATGGAGAATTGCCTTCTTGTTGTCCCTTTTATTGTGACTGTGTTGGCTATTGTAATTTGGATTTGACTCTTTTAGTTGCTTGTTACTTATGTTTTGGAATCACTTTATGTCTTCTACCTACTGATACTCTTAACCTGCTACACTTTGACTCTGTTTTACTTGTTTTACTTAGCTGCCACATAGATTTAATGCAGTAAATTTATAGTAAATCTGTCAGTTTCATCCACCATTCACCTTCAGGTAATTTCATCCTTATCATTTTTCTATATATCTTGTCAGCTTCAGTATACTTGGCAAAATTTGGCCTGTTGACAAACAAGTGCTTTACCTCATGCTATAGGAAAAACAAATTTTCCAGATTATCATATAATACCTTTCCCAAGGGCAAAGCTTTTACCCCTGAAGTACTAGCTTGATTGCTAGCCAACTTGTTTAGTCTTTCAACATAATCATCTTGGGTCATAAGCTTGTCATGTATTACTATAGGACTAGGGAGTCTTTTTTCGCTTAAAATAACAAACTTTGTCATAAATCTATCAATATCAGCATGGATGCTTTGGCATTTTTTCTCAAGACTGAGCATAAGGTTCCTTTCATTAAGAATCTTCTTGATTTTTATGATAGTCCGTCTTCTATCTTCTATGCCCAGTTCATCCAGCTGATACCTATTCTTTTTGTTCAAGAATGCTATCAATTGGTTAGCCTCTTTAGGCTTGTCTCCCAACTCTTCCATTGTCTTGTGAATTGCTTCTGTGGCCACTTTTACCAGTTTAGTTTGTTCAAAAATTACGTGAATAGATGGTCAAATATCATTGACAGAGTCAATGATGTTGGCCTAAAGCATTTCCTTTATATATCCTAGTGGTTGTTTCAATGTCGAGTCCTTTTCAAGGACTTTTATCCTTTCTCCCATTCTTTGATTCTTCTGAGCTTCTTCTTTTATTGTATTTGTGCAAGTTTCCAATCAGTTTCCAAACTTGACACTTTTTATGTAAGCTTTTTGAGCTCAGTAGCCTGGATGGTCATTTCCTCCATGGCTTTTACCAATTCAGCTGTCTTTTGCATGGATGTATCTGTGCTTGTAGATGTACCTGTGACTAGCTGAGCTATAGCTGGTGGAACTATTGGTGCTAAGGAAGTAGCCAATGTGGAGGGCACTGCTGTAGAGACTGTAGGAATTACAGTTTGTGGAATGTTTACCAACTCACTTTGTTTAAATTGTATCAAGTTATCCAGCTCTTTCTTTGTTTCTTTTAGTTGATCATTCAGCTTAAGGAGTAAGTCCATAAGCTCTTCCTCCTTCCGCATTTCCAATACTTCAGCTATTTGTGGATGATGTAGAGGAGGAATTTTGAGCTGATTTTTCAATGTAGCTATGTCATCGTTTTTATTTTTGATTAGATTTTCTACAGCCTTTACATCCTTGGGATCATGCCCCAGCTCTATGATTAAGTCCTCTAAGGACTTTATCCTGGTATCCTTGGCCTATGAAGAGGCCTTCTCTAATTGGAATTTATATCATTCAACGAATTTTGGAGTTGATGTGTTGCAATGGCCTTGCTGGTCAAGGTGGAATAGACCATTTCCCGAGTTTGTTTGTGTAATTATATTTGGTCGATAGGATGTATATCCTTCACCAACACCTCAAAGTTTGACTTCAAGTAATCTACTATTGAGCTGGGCTGCTATGTAGTAGGCTTCATGAAAGTCATCTACATCTTACATTATTTTACATCAAAGTCTGACATTAGCCTGGCTTGATTAGTAGGAGCCATTTTAAGGCATTGTTCATAGCTTTGGGCCTTCAATCTTTCATTTATGGCCTTTATTTCTTTGTATTTCTCTCTAATTTCTTGGTTCTAGCCAGTTGGAGCCCTGAATGAGGATACTTCCATGCTCTGTTGTCTCTCCAGCATTTGAGCCTATGAAGTGGATGGTTCTTGTGTACTTCTAGAGGGAGTGGTCTGTCTACTTTCTTCTCTTTTTGTACCTGTAGTTCCAGTTATTTCCTTTGAGTGCTCATGTTCTAAAAAAGTATTTAACCTTTGCCTCTTGACATAAGTCTGTGCAATAGGTCTGCTGGAAGGAGTGGCCTCCTCTCTATCTCTTTTGGGATTCTTCTCCACATTTAGAGGAGTCTGTAAAATAGGAGTATTATTCATGATGTGTTCTGGCTGAGCCAATTCTTTTGATATGTCAAGTTTCTCTGATTCTTCTTTCTCTTGAGGTCCTTCTTCTACTAGTTGCTCATTGTGTTCCTATGTTTCCCTTTGAGATTGTGATTCTCCTGGCACCTAAACAAAGGAATCTTCATCAAGTCTTCTTTCTAAATCAATCAACACATTATTGACAACAACTTTTGTGCTATCTCGGTCTACTAAAGTGTTCTCCACCCATTCTAGTTGATTTGCATACTGTTCTATTTCAGGAATTCTGTGGTGGACATAAGGAGATAATTTGTTCTTTTGTCTTCTATTGTAGATGAAATCTAAAGGGTCATATCTCCAAATGAAACTTTGTTTCAGTTTCTGCCTTTGAAGTATTTCTTCTGCTTCCTTTCCTGCTTCTCTACTATTGCATATAAAGGGGCCAAGCTGGTCTTTTATTCTGAGTTGAGCTTTCTTCTTGGCCTTCACAAAAATGTACCTCATCTGAATTAATCATTTGCCTGTAGTACTTCAGAGCAAACAATCTCATGGGGAGGTATCTTGGTAGTTTGTAGGGTGCTAACTCACAACCATATATTCTGATTTTAATGTGATTTTGGTACAAGTACCAATCTCCCACTTTATATTGCTTGGACAAATGTAGGACCCTCCTGATATCTGCACTAATTCTGGGGGAGGACTTCCTAACAACATAGTTACCACTGGGTGCACAAAGAGATCTATGAAATCTGTATAAGTATATGGACAGTCATATTGGTGGATTAATAAAGTGTAGAAGACTACTGATCTAGAGCTACCTCTGGTATCAAGCTTTTGGAGTGTAAGTGGGAATTTATCAGCTTGATAGTACAACAAAATATGATATAAAACTGAGGAATACTTGAATACTCTTTCATTGTCCATCCTCATGAATTGATCATGCATCTTATCTGCAATGAACTTAGCATAGTCAAACATGATGGCAGGGGTTTGTCTAGGAGTGTAAATAGACATGAAGGCTATAATAATCTCATCAACAAATTCACTTGTAGTCTAGCCTAACACACTAGATATCATTTCTATGATGTCCTAGCCAAGATTAGAGAATATGGTCCCCATGTATGGGGGAGGGTCCTTTGGAATGTATTGTTCTTCCCTAATGAAGGTTTGAAATAACTGAGCAAGTTTGATGGTGGTGAGTATAGGGAATTTGTTAAGCAAGTCTCCAAAAGAAAGGGGGGTCAGGTTTTGGCTTGGTTGCAACTGCAACATTTCTTTTATAGATTCAGTAGTGATGGTAAATAATAAAGTATGGTCAGGAGTCATCACTACTCTTTGGCTGGGACTATAGTTCATATAGCAATAGTGGACAATCTTAGGGAAGATATGAACTCTAGGGAATTGATGCTTGGGTAAACCTGATTCCCAAATACTTATTTTGTCTGCATGGTTCAAGTACTGGTCTCTGTACTTATAGTATAGCTTCAGTGGGGATTCTTCGACAGAGGTATCTTTGATTTAAAATTCTTTATCTGTCAGATGGAGATGGTCTAAGTCCCTATGGGGAGTAGAAATTGGTAGGACATTCAATGCAACTAGAGTAGACATCCTTGGTTCTTGTGGATTCAAAGATAGGGGAAAAAGGTTTTCAGTCAAATCGAGGGCAAATTGGTTTAATTTAGAATGGTTTAGAGTTGATGGATAATTGTTTTACTTAATTACTTAATAACTTAAAGCAATTGAGTAAAGGTTTGGGAATTAAAGAGGGTTTCTCAGTGAATTTGGGTAAATACCTGGTTTTGGCTCTAAACAAATTGATGGGTGACTATGCACGGTTTGTAGGGAGTGTTCATGATTGAAAGGTGATTTGGAAGTTTAGCAGCTTCAGCAGTTTGGCAAGTTGGACATGGGTCAATGGTCGCACGTACTCTGGTGCTTGCATGGAGGTCTAAGCGGTCTTTTTCACAATAAAAATAAAAACAATGAGTTTTTTTAGTTTTATTTGCAAAGTCAACTGTTTTGGCAGGTATATGGAGAAAGGTATGATTGGATTTAAGTGGGGGATGAGACGTTTTTTCGTCTAGCGGGAGGCAGTAAGCAGGTTTATTTTGCACAACTTTTGGGCTGGAGTGGTTTTGGGAGGAGGCCACTCAATGCCACTCATCGGGTGCCACATAACAGTGGGGTGAATAGTGAAACCACCCATATCGGGTAGGTAAAGTTCGGTCTTCGGAGGCCACTCGATATGATTGTCAACTGTCAGATCAAATGGGATTTGATCGTACGGTGATCAGGGTGAGGATTTGATATGAAGCTTAATGAAGGGGCCCAACAGGGGTTTAAGCGTGGTATGATTTAATTAAAGATGGATTATGGCGGATTAAGCATCGGGGGTGATTTCATTGGTGGAGATAAATTATTAATTAACCACAGATTGATTAATTAATCTTTTATTAGACAGAGGGTTTTGGTCATTAATTAGCCATTGATTGACTAATTAACCCTTTTAATCTTTCACAATACCAATAAAGTTTATGTTTCAAACTTCGGGGCGAGATATTAATATAGGGGTTTTATTTATAATTATATACGAGAAGGGTTATATTTCTTTTTCGGGATTTTAATATATAAAGTTAAAGTTAATATGAATTGAAAGCAGAAAATAACTTAGCACCAAGTCAAATGTGTATTTATAATTTATTTGTTTTTTATAAACACATTATAACCTAGGCTTAGTGTTATTTTTATGGGTTTTTTTGGAAAAGGGGTTTGCTTGGAGGCGATCAGTTTTCTAAGGTTTTATCCTTAGGGGAAAAGGGTTTATTAGGGAAAATGAGTGAATTATGGAGGGGGTGAATGCTTATGAGGGGACTTTTAGCACTTATGACCTATAAGTTATTGGGCCGAGGGTCCAATCCCTCCAGAAGTCAGAGAAATGCTCTGAGCCCCTTAACTTAAGATTTTAAGTACTTTAAGACTTTGCTTGGAAATTAGTTAAGTGAAAAATGTAATGAATGAGGGAGGTTAATCAATTGACTTTGTGTACTTTGATAAATGCTCAATTTTCATCCATACTTTAGAAATTTAATGATGAAGGAAAATGATATGATCTTATCTAATCAATCATCACAATTCTGCAACCATTCAACTACTTACCCATCTACTCATCCTACCAATTTTTCTTCTCTTTATTAGGGTGCACTTAAGCTGACAAACCCTTATCAAAACATTTTCTTTTCTTTTACAAAAGTAATCTATCTAAGTCTAACCTTATTATATCGAAGGGCTCAGATTAAACAGTTGAGCTCCTCTTACTTACTCTACCTATCTACATATCTGCTAAGATTAAACAATTCGGTCAGATTTATTCTCTATCCATAAACATGAAATTTAAAACATGGAAAAACCAAGACTAAATTGTTTGATTACCATGGATTGTGGCATGAATAACAAGTTGCACACAATCATTATTATGCCTAAAAGTAAATGGTAGTGGCCTTTTAATTTACACACTTTCATGGTATTTTTCTTTCTTAAGGTTCATTTTTTCATCTTTTTTGACCTTTTTTATTCTTTTTGTCCTTTGATTTTTCTTTTAGGACATACCCTCTTTATTTTTTAAATTTTTTTGACTTTTTGAATATGGAAAACATTTGCAAAAAGAATTGGTATGCACATATTATAGATTTGACCTCAGCTATTCAAAAATTATGCCTCCTATTGGTATAGGAACATAACACCTTGGAGACGGTAAAGGAAAATATACAAAAAAAAGTGTTGTTCCCTAAAGGGAACAAAAAAAAATACTTGCACTGTTCCCTGTAGGGAACAATGAAAAAACATAGAAAAAGTGTTGTTCCCTTTACGGAACATCAAATCAACACACAAAAAAGTGTTGTTCTCTTTAAGAAACAACAATTGTTCCTTGTAGGGAATAGCAAAAGCACATGGAAAAAGTGTTGTTCCCTGGAGGGAACAACAACAAAAAACACTCAAAAAAGTTGTTGTTCCTTTTAGGGAACATCAGTTGTTCCCTGGAGGGAACATCAAAATAAAACACCGAAAAAGTGTTGTTCCCTTTATGGAACAACAAAAAATACTCGTAGAAAGTGTTGTTCCTTTTACAAAATAACAAAAACACACGAAAAAGTGTTGTTCCCTTTAGGGAACAACGACTGTTCCCTATAAGGAACAACAAATCAACACATGAAAAAATGATGTTCCCTGTAGGGAACAACATCTCAACACACGAAAAAGTGTTATTCCATTTAGGGAACAGCCGCAAGGGAACAACTGATGTTCCCTAAAGGGAACAACAAATCAACACATGAAAAAGTGTTGTTCCCTTTAGGGAACAACAACTATTCCTTGTAGGGAACAACAAATAAACACATGAAAAAGTGTTGTTCTTTGGAGGGAACAACAGTTGTTCCCTGTAGGAGACAGCGAATCAACACACGAAAAAGTGATGTTCCCTTTAGGGAACAGCAGTTGTTCCCTTTAGGGAACAGCAGTTGTTCCCTTTAGGGAACAGTAGCTGTTCCCTTTAAGGAATAGCAGTTGTTCCCTTTAGAGAACAACAATTGTTCCTTGTAGTGAACAACAGTTGTTCCCTTTAGGGAACAACAACTGTTCCTTGTAGGGAACAACAAATCAACACACGAAAAAGTGTTGTTCCCTTTAGGGAACAATAACTATTCCCTGTAGGGAACAACAAATCAACACACGAAAAAATGTTGTTCCCTGTAGGGAACAATAAAAAGAAAATAGGAAGAGAAAAAACACAGAAAAGCAATTATCCCTACTGCTCTAAACAAAAGAAAGGAAATCATACAAAAAAAAAAAACAATAGAAAAAATAGGAAAAATTAATTGCATTTACAGAAAAATAGAGAAAAGCAATCATATTTACAGAAAAACAGAGAAAAGAAATCATATTTATAGCAGCAAAAAAATAGGGAAAAACATATAAAACAATCATATTTACAGTTTCAAAAGAAATAATATTTTACAGAAATGAAGGTACTGAAGGATTGCCTTCTGCAACTAGAACTTGCATGGTGGGGTCCTCATTATTCAATCGCCAATGAAGTGGAAACTACAATTTGAAGAAAGCAACACTTGAAACACAAAAACATAAGAGAAATCAGAAAAGAAACATCACTTTTTTTAAAGTATATAAATAAATGAATAAATTTACAACAACTATGATGTTATTTCCTAAGGGAATATCAATCTGTCAATGGAAAAAAAATGATCTCTTGGAAAAATGTATTGACAGTAATGACATAAATCTTCAAATGGAAACCAATTCTTTATTTCTTCTATTATGAATTCGTTAGGTAATGAATTAGATGAAATGTCCATGTTTCATTAAAATTTCTTTCAAGAATCACTTGTTCATAAATTGACCCTCTTTATTCTCCTAAGACCTGCAAAAATTGATTTCCTACCTGCAATAAAACATTAAATCATGGAGAAAGAGAGGTGATCGAGCTCCCCTAATCCAAGAATTATGCAAAATATTAACAAGTAGTTAGTCTATAAAACAAATCGACAGAAAAAATATCAAAGTAAAATTTATTTGTCACCTGTAGAAGAGCAGTGGTCGACCATACTAACCAACAGTGTTTTAATCACAACTCCTTTGTTTTTTGTCTTATTTGAGTGATTCAAAAGCCAAATGAGAGATAATTCAAAGATATATTACCAATAGAAACATGTTTTAAAAATTTAATGATATGATATGTCAATTTTACTTAGAACAACTTGTATAATGGAGTCATTTTTTATTTCCCTACTTAGAACAACAAGGATATTTTAAGCATAGATTTTTATTTTGATGATGGATTCGAATGATTTAAATTGGAAATGAATTTAGATTCATTTATTTATCTCCAATAGAAACAGGTTTTTAATAAAAGAAGAAGTGATAGGTCAAATACTCTAATGAAAAACCAAGAAAACAAAGTTTTAAGAGTGCTGATTTAAGATAGATAGTCAGTATTTTGGTCATAACTTTCTCATACGATATCTAAAATGAGCTATGAAAATTGCCTTGTAAACTATATTCATAGGGGAATATATCATAGAAAATTATTTTTAAAATATAGTCATTTAGGCCTCAAAAAACTGAATGTCCCAACTATATTCGTGAGCTACCTGCTAGAAACCTAGTCAATGTTTTGGTTATAACTTTTTCGTTTCAAATCCAAATTGAGTGATTCAAATTGGGTTGGAAAGTAGAAATCAAGGGCTACTTAGGATAGAAACAGGTTTTAAAATATAGTCATTTAGGCTCCCAAAACCTGACTGTCCCAACTCTATTCCTAAACTTCTTACTAGACACCCTATCAATGTTTTGGTTATAACATTTTCGTTTCAAATCCAAATTGAGTGATTCAAATTGGGATGGAAAGTAGACATCAAGGGATACTTAGGATAAAAACATGTTTTAAAAATATTCTCATTTTGTGCCTTAAAACATGACTGTCCTGGCTATGTTTTCAGAAATTTTATCAAGCCCACAAGCCAAAAAATATGATATTCAAGCATTTTTTCCAAATCGGTGATAAAAATGAATATGAGTGTTTGTAGAACTGTTATTTTCATTATAATTCATCTACATACACAAATAAATTAAAATATTTATAACCGATGTTGATTTCCATAGCGTGTTATAACAAAAACAACTATTTTTACATTAATAAAATTGTATTTATTTTATTTCCTTATTTATTTTATTTTCTACACTCACCTATTTTGATTTGAAAAGTAAATATGATTACATATAGGAGTACTTCCAGTGGATCCATTTTCAAAATAAGGCCTCAAGTATGCACATACCCAAATTTGAAAAATGCATGTTAATGAATATTAGCATATGAGAAGCCAACTTCCCCAAAAGAGATGGTGTCAAAAATTGTTGAAGTATAAAGTGATGCTTCAAGAAAATGATGGAGTGAAACCAATCTTCACTATATCCTTTACTTTCTTGAGTTCCCATAGCCATCATATCATGAAGTTCTTGAGCTTTTAAAACGACTTGTTGATGCAGACTAGAAGAAACCTCATTTTCTTCCATAACTTCTACAATTTTTGGATTTGAAACATTCTGAATCTCAATATAAGTTTTCTCCAATGGTGCATGTGAAATAGAATGGGTGGAAAGGGTGGCTAAATTTTACAATTCAACATTGTAAGCATGTTGTACTAGTTTATTGTGGTTAGGGTGTGGAATGAGTTGAGCAGGAAAATGTGTTCGGAATGGAGCATTTTGATGATGTAGTTGATTGGGTTGAGTGGATGATTTTGATAGGCAAACAAGATGTGTGGAAGAATTGGTGAAGAATGTGGAAGATGTGTTTGTGCTACAAGATGAGGGAGAGTAGTCATGAAATCATAAGATGAACCATGCCAAACTTGTAGATAAGATTTGTGGGGGTTATATTGAGATGGACATGGCTGCCCTAACACATGAGTATTCCATAATGGATTATGCAAGTAAGAGAATGGAGATGAAGTGTTTTGAACCGTACCTATAGGCCATGATTTCCATGGTTTTGACCTTGTTGTAGCTTCCTCATCTCTTTGATATGCTACTTCCATCCTAGATAAGGAAGAACAACTATCTATGAGATGCTCCTTTCGATAATGAGGGAAAAACACTTCTTCAATTTCTTGATTTTTCTGAACCTGCAAAACATCCAATTTTGAATTTAGAGAGATAATAAAATCAACTTTAAAATTTTCAAATAAAACATTGATTTCAGCTCTTATGTCTCTTGTTCTTGTAGCAGATTTGGAAAACAAAGAAGAAAATTATCTAGAATTCTTACCAGCCTTGGAGATTCCTCTTGAATACCTTATACATAATTCACAAACATCATCATATGATAACCGAAAAACATCACCTTTTCCTATTAGATTTAAGAGTTCTAAAAATTCATCTTTGATTCCTTTGAGTAGGAGTGTTTTTAGGATCTCTTTTTCCAAATACTTATGCTTTGATTTTTCAAGGTTGTATCGAAATCCCTCCACATAGTCCTCCAAGCTTTCATCTTCCCCTTGTATCATATCGAAAATATCTTCATTGGATTTTCATTATTCTTCATACTTCTTCAAGAATATGTTCTTCATGTCCTCTGATGTTTGGATGTAGTCCCCACCTAGGATCATGAACCATCAGAGAGCTGGTTCTTTTAGAGTAAGAGAAAACACATTCAACCTTTGATCATTAGTATAATAATCATATCCTCTACAAAGTATTTCAAACTCAAATAAGAATGTATCTAGATCTTCATTTGTCAAACCATGAAAATTTGGTAGAGAAGATGGGGGAATTATGTGCATTTGTGTCACTCCTCCTAGATCTTTGATAGGAAATTCAAAAGTTGCAATGTGAGCCATTTCTTACTATAATAGAAAATTTTCTTCATGTGTTTTTTTGAGGCTCCTCCTTCAAATTTTCTTTTCAATTGGTTAGTGAAATGGGTGGTGCTTACATCACCACTCGAGTGGAATTATGATATTTTTTCAAAAAATATACCTCTAAATTTCCTACTCCGATTCCTATGAAATCCTGCTAAAAAATGGGTGGAGGAGCAAGCACTTTACTTACTCATTACGTAGGTTCTTACCTCCCATTTTTAATACTGAATTCTTTCATAGCAGACAAATTTCAAACACCTACTTCAACTTCTATGCAATTGTGTTGAAAAGCGGGCAGAGGAGCAAGCACTTTACTTGTTCGTTACCTAGTTTATTACCTTCCATTTTTTATACCCAATTCTTTCCCAGCAGCAAATATCAAACATACATAACTCTCTATGAAATGGCAACACTCTCCCCAGCAACGGCGCCAAAATGTTGATTACTAATAGGTGTCTTTTAATACTCCTAGTTGCCTCACATTAATTATCAACCTGGGTAAGTATTTTTGTTTAAAGAGTGTACACAATATGCGCAAGCTATAAACCTAGAGAGTAATTCTTTTTAAGTTGAACTATAGGAATTGATACAAGAGTAATTGGATGCAATCACAAATCTCAACTTGTAAATTTTAAAGGAAGTAATACATCTAAGCATTAGGACTTAATCTCAAGCCAAACAATAATCAAATCTGAAGCAAACAATTCAACTGAAAATAGCATCAACCGAGAGCATAGTAGCATTAACCAATCTCTTTTAGCTAATTCTATTTAAATCACACTCAATATCAATTAAGCAATTCAAATGGAAATGATGTCAACCGAGAGTTCAGTAGCATTAACCAATCTCTTTCAGTTGATTCTATACTAACCACACTCTTATCGTAATCAACCAAAAATCAATGTCTTAACTAATAATTAACCTGTAGTGAGCACAAATGAAATCAAATGACAAAGTTCCAAAGTACATGAGATCGGAATAAAGGAAAGTAAACTAATTGCAATGTAAACTCACGGGAAATCAGAAGATATCAAACAGGGTAAACTTAGCAGAAAATGGAAAAAAATCAAACCAATTAGACTTGCGTGAATTAGAAAGATATAATACAGAATAACCTTACAGGAAATGGAGAAGTATCAAATAGGGAATAGCAGTAAGATCAGCCAAAGACCGGGCCCTAGCCACTAGTGAATACTGTTGAGCTACTTCAGAATATCTGAATGACCAGCAACACAAATTATATATTAATCATTAAATTCACTCCTCATTACAATATGATCTACACTTCAAAATAAAATTATGGATATTGAAATTACAATCGAGGTCCCAAGTGAAAAGCTAAATCTCTCCATTATCCCCTCTCCTCCTATCCTATCCTATCCTATCTCTAAATATCTATATCCCTCTTTGATCTCTGTTCTCATTTAAATAAACAGAGAGAAAAGAGAAGTTACAAGCGAGATTATTACAATATCATTCCCATTACAAAATTGGATTGTTCACAACATATTGATCAGCAAGATCATATCTGAAATATCTTTCCATCAACATTCAGCAAGAACAGGTCGAATTTGGTATTGCCGCTAAGATAATTTGGAAGACGGCCACAACAATGAATCTGATAAAAACATCTTTAGAGAACCTTCTGTTTCTCTTAATACAGACCAAATTTCGGAAAAATGCTCAAATAAGACTAATTCGGTCTGTTTTAAACAAAACCCATGTTTTGGATTTTCCATATTCTTCTCCAAATTCCCGAAATGGCCAATGCAAAACTGTCACTTCTTATTCCAAATTTCTGAGTTGACATATTTAATGATGAGCTGGAGATCAGATCTGCAATCTGGAAAATATCTTGGAGGCTAAAATGGTGAGTGATGTTACAATAAATTTATTAATAAACCATTATTGATAAAATCATGCATAATAATCATCAATTTATTAAAAATAATGGAGAATAAATAATATTTATCCATAAGAGCATAAATAATTATAAAATGGAATTATATGATAAATTATGATAAATGACATGATAAAGAATGGAAGAAACGGATGAAATAGGTGTTAAAAAGTGACAATAATAATGACATATTAGCAACCCAACAGCTATTAGACCATATATTCCCGCTATTCAAATCCTGCCCTTCTTCTTTATGCACACAATGAACCCTCTTAGGTGTAGGTTTTAACCCTGTACAGAAATTACCTGCATACGAATTCTAAATTACAGGAAAAAATAAAAACGCGAGAGCATAACACATAAAACACATATACACAGAGATTTCCCACTGGATCTCAAAACCGAGACTACTAGCTTTATTTTTCATTATATTCCTTTCAATGTTACAATACATATTTATACATGCTGAAGCATCCAATACCATGGACCGAAAACCATCGCGTCCAAAACCATGGACGAAAACCATAGGTAGGTTCGCCCAACCTAATATAGG
>APFE031252170.1:0-11914 GCA_000404065.3 Pinus taeda
GTGAGATGGTCCAGTTTTGACCAGTTCTGAGCAGTTTTTCATGGAGAACTTATGGGAGATGATGTAATCAACTGACCTTGTTCCTTTAGGGTATGAAACAACACTTTTAGGGACTTAGAAGCCCTCGATTTATGGACATATAAGATTGGGTTTGCAGTGCCCAAATATGTCTATAACACACGATGACCTGATTATATTCTAGTTCAGTAGAGAAAAATTGTACGACCTGCCACGAGTCACTGTTTCGACCTTTCATTCTAAAAAATATATACAAGAAAGTATATTCCATCCTCTTCATGTACCTTCTTATCAAATTTCAATCCGATGCTCAGAGAGAAAGTTATGAAAATTTTCCCAAGGTCACCTGTTTGGAATGTAATTAAGGAGCTTGCAAAAAGACCAACTTCCTTGGATCATATCTCCACAAATATAGTGTGAAAAGCTCTAAAATTTAGACCTGAAGTTTAGTACGATTTCTTATTAAACGAGGCTTCTTTTTAAGCTTCTGAAATGTCGCAAGTAAAAAGTTATAGCGAAAATGCCACGATGACCTATTTGGAGTAGCGAAACCCTAGAATCTAAAGATCTGATGCCAAATGTTATCAAACTAGCTCACAAAAAGATAGAAAAGATATATCAACGCCTTATAATTAAGCCTCTTTGAGGGGGAAACCTCCTTTACATTACATAAATGAAAATTTCTTGGATGATTCAAATGACAAGACATCCTTTCTATATATAGGAATCTAAGGGGTCATAATATAATTAGATCCGACATAACAATAATAATGTAAGGGCACAATAATAACAATAGTGGGCTTCTATGAGGCACACTAATAACAATAGGGGGCTTCTATGGGGACTACATGGGCACAAAAATATAATAAGGGCATTGTACTAATAACAATAAGGGGTTACACTAGTAGTATAGAGGCTTCATAGGGTTTTTCCTAGTTGGGATCCCCTGTTAATCAGTGTTTCCTTATGGTTTTGATGGTTGCATGGCATTGCATTTGTTTCTAAATTGTGATTTACATTCGACATAATAGTAGATGAAAATTGTAATCTCTTGATTTTAGTTCGATTTCATCGATAGTAGCAAATTTCTATTAATTTATACATAGTTTCAAAGTGAGCTTATCACACTAGAAACTAGTCAATATTTTGATTTGCATATTTAGTGAAGTAGCTTTCTCTAATGTAGGAACAATGTCTTTCAATGGATTGAGGCTTGAATATGCATTAGAGGCAAGTTCAAATTTTTGAGCTTGGAAGAGATTTAGGATCATCACAAGATCCCTAAGAGAAACATTCTGGAGCAACCATAATATTGACAAGTGAGTAGTCATTGAATTCCTCATGTATAGTCATCATTGAAGAACTAATGAGTTGTTACAAAGCATATATGTGGAGTCCTAATTGAGTGGGTTGCAGATGGAAAAACCATTGATAAGAGGTCAAATCTAGAAGACCCAATGAGTAGACCTATTAATAAAGCTAGAGTCTTGTTAGTAGGTAGATCAATGAACCAATGTTCAGTGACACAAAAATGAGTAGTGATCTGTTGATACTGTTGGACCCACCAAAATCAAGGGATCACCCTGGTATGAAGTCCCAAATAGACTTCACACCGTTTGGTGTGGGAGTCCCATCTGGTATGATGGCCTAGCTTCCATTATCTTAAATATTTTCCTCAATTCTTTCTTGTCATCACATGAGAGTGGTGTGATTTGTCTTGCCAGAAGTGAGGTTTGCATGCTTGGTGATTGTAAGTGTCTCTTGTGTCAATGGTCCTTTCACCGTAGAGGGAGAGGGTGGGAGTGAGTCCCAAGTCAGTTGGGAGAAGTTCCAACTCTGCTAGGAACACAAAACACAATAGGAAGTGCATAGCTTCCAGTGGAATATTACAAACGGATGCAGGAGTAACAACACACAAGGGAACATAACACGTATAATACAGAGTGGATTAGTTTGCGCGAGTGCAACGATTGTTAAAGAAAGTTTTATGTGAATGGTTTTTTTGATGTCTAGGAGAGTAGTCTACATGAGCGAGACAACATTAACAACATCAACAACATATTTTCATTAACATATATGTATTACAACAAGTGAATTAGTTCAAGATTTAAACATAGGTTAAAGCAACATGCATTACAAGTCTTAAAGATTAGTCTTACAATAGTTATAATAATTGTCTAAAAATGTGCTAGCATGTGAGCATGCATGTCAATTAAGTGAAAGTTCCAAGACACATCGTTACACCATACATCACTAACCCCACGTGCATGGCGTTGGAGCCACTACTTACTTGTCAAAGAAAAGATTACATACTCTCAAGGCTATGTGGGAGGAGCTGAGGTGAAAAAGTCCTTTCCATGTACAAATGAGGGGGTATTTATAGCCAAGGGTGAAATTGACCCTTGTGGTTGTTCGACTACCCTCATGATTATTTTTCTTGCATGACTTTTCGACTTTACATGACTCTTCATACAACAAGTGAGTCTCTTGGACTTTAACGTTACAATACATTGATTGCCAGTATGGCCCACAGTAGAGATGTGGACAATATGAATTATGACATGAATCGACATGGTACTGCTGGTACATTCATGTTGTTGTTTGTGTGCATGTTGAGCTGCATTGTTGCTGGTGATGGATGTCCTCATGGATGTCCTCATGGTATGTTGGAAGGCTTGGCAGGCTCGTCCATTCGCGACAAGTGCATGTTCATTCGTTCGTCCATCCGCAAACACATTTTTCATGTTTTCTCATCTCTCCGTCCTCGAACATATCTTTTCACTATTATCCGTTCATGAGCACATCTCTTTGCCTACATTGTTTGCTCGTTCGTCCGTTTTTGAACACATATTTGCATAATCATCCATTTGTGAGCACATCCCTTTGCATGCATTATTTATTCGCCGATTGGTGAACCTATCCTTCTACATGTGCTCCCTTTGTTCATCCCATTCGTCATCGTGCCATGTTTGTTTGTGTACCTGTTTCTGCAGTCACTCATGATGAGATGACATCAAATCCCAAAACCTCCTAGCATACCATGATACATGATCATTTCAGATGCAGGTGATTTGGATAGGAGACAAGGTTGTGAGCTCAGATGGAGGCTTTGGGCACTACTGATGAAACCTATGCAGGAGTCACTTGATGATGAAGATGGGCAATCCATATTGACAGTGACTCTGTGTGGGGTCTAGATCAACTGGAGGACAAAACTGAGTAGTTTTTGAGAGGAATAGTGTCGGATGTGGAAAGGCTGGGTAGGAAAGATGTGCACAACTTCTGGAATGAGTGGGAAGCGGGAGCTTGGGATCAAAACTATGTAATTCTCGAGGGGAATTGATAGTCAACTACTCAGTCACTGGAAGTAAAAACTATGCAATTCCTGAGGGGAGTTGGCAGTTTGTTTTGAGGAGCTTGGCAACAAAAACTATGCAATTCATACATGGAACTGGGAGTCATATTCTGGAGCTTGGCAACAAAAACTGTGCAATTGTTGAGGGGAATTTTCAGTCAGATGTCAGGAGCTACTGGTGGGAAAAACTACGCTGATGTTGGGAGGCTGTTCACCTTTGTATAGTTTTTGATTTGAATGGACTACAGGGCATTAGGGGACTTTCTCATGAAAACTACACAATTTTCTTCGTGAGTAGTGGAACGACTATTGGGAGGGCTCACTGGAAAAGCTACACAATTTTTTCAGGGAGACAGGGATAGGCACTTGGTTTCTGTCCAACGTGTCTGTGAAACTTTCTCACTTAGCAGAGCATGCAAGGTCTATAGCCTCTATGCAATTTTTTAGGGGAGTTAGTCCCGCAGTGGTTATCAGGTCAAACTCTCTAGTTGGCGAGCATGAAGCTTGATTGATTTGATTGCAAATAATGCCACTTGAAATAGCATGCTTGGGGCTTCTGCATTGTTTTAGGTGAGAGATTATCAAGTCGATGGTGGGGTGATGGTCTGGCAGTCACGAAGGAATTATGTTGTCAAAACTTCAGTGAAGTGGCTAAGTGTGTGAACGAGCGAAAGATGCATACGTAATATTGCAAACACACACTTACATTACTTGATGATGAGATGACTCGACCGATCCAAAAACACATGCTCAACATGACTAACCGATATTGTAAGTGACAACCGTGACAGTTGTGATAGATCGTTGGTCGACTGTGACAATGCTTGTGTGACAGTGTATGGACTTCGTGTTTGAGTGCAATAGATGCTTACATAGCAAACACAACAAGTACACATGGAGCAAAGAACCTGAGTATAACCAGAACATGGTCACAAGCATGACATTGACATCAACATGCAAAACTTGGGTGAAATGATCAAGCAAGGTGGGTGCAAAGACTCAGATGAGCTCATGGATTGAACCCGAGTGTGCGTGGCCATCAAGTGAAACTCTCAAGGGAGGCTTCAAAATTGGGTCCATGCCAATATTGTGAGATTCAAGAGCAGAGATATTTCCCACATGGATATTGAGACTTGTAGGCAGTCTATTTTCAAAGGGAGAAACTGTATGGAAGCTAAAACTTCATGATCTGGGGATATGAAGTTCATTATTGTAGTAGTCATAGAAGGAGTGTGGAAGTAGGAGCAGAGTAGTAGCACTAGTAGTATGAGTAGATCAGATTTCACCATGCATGTAGTTATACTTCTAGGAGTGAGGTGGGGCGATGTAGAGCATTAGTCCGAGAGTAGAAAATATTTGGGAAGGTTCCATCGGAGAGCAACAACAGTGCCAATATACTCTTCTCATGGATAATTACCCTTGCTATAGCCCACAATATTTAGTAGCAGAAGGATAAGTTTCAGTATGTTCAGTCAAATGTTGAGGAGCATAGAGCAATGTTGGCAGTAGTACATGAGGCACAATGCAGAATCAAAAATGGTGTATTCCTATTAATAGATAGTTCCATAGATAGAAGTGATTCATTATTTTGAATGCTTCTCAATTGTAGTTTTTGTAGTAGAAACAATGACAGTGAGAGGTAGTGGTACAATACACCATGAAGGAGGTGGATTGGAGTTGTGTAGAACCCTTTTCGTTCTAAGAGGGAGTGTTGGAATTGGAATAAGAAAAAAGCTCAATTATGAGTTGTGCCTTAGTCAAATTGAGTAATTTTATTTTCAACATTAGTAGGGTGACTTGGATTGCAATTAACTTGTGTGACATCTCCTTGTCTACTAGTTTACTCGGTAAATTTGAGTTTGCACACTAGAGGTAGAGTTGTGCATGTATTAGTTGCTAATATTTAGCAATCTAGTTGAGATATTGTTAGTTGAACTGAGTTAACTAAGCTCAAGTATTTATTTGAGTTAGTTGAAAATCATTTGAGTAGTATAATTGTTGTTAAGTCCATGATCTCTGAGTTAACTAGTGAATCAACTAAAAATAGACACAGTCACGCATGGAATCTGAATTTCCTAGTTGAGGTGGAGGAAAAAGCATGTATTTATTTATATTTGTATATTCTTGAGTGTACAGTTATTTTTCACTGAACAAGTCATCAATTGCTTTAGGATTTGTGCGAGGAAATAGGAAATTTCCCTATCTTTTAGAATCTTAATTCCTCCACGATTGTGCAAGGAAATAGGGGGTTTGTTGAGGCTTGTATTTTATAAGTGTTGGTGAGAGCAAGTTAGGAAGTAGGGGAACAAGATTACAGTATAGGGTATTCTTCAGAGTTGAAGAGTGGCATTGCAAAGAAGTACAGGGGTTTTTCTCGGTTGGGTTCCATGTAAATCATTGTGTTCTTTTGCCTTTGATGGTTGCATGTCGTTGTATGTGTTTCTAAATTGTGATTTCTATAGAATAGTAGAGGAAATTTATAATCTCTTGATTTTAGTTCAATTTCATCAATAGTATCAAAATTTCTATTAATTTATACATTACTAACTACCAAATTATTGGTAATAATAGTATAATCATTCATAGTAATCTAAAGAAATAAGCAAGGTAATAATATTCCTAGAAGAGTGACCTTAGGTCATTGAGAAAAATATTGGAGATGTGAGTTGTATAGCTATAAATTACACATGGCAATAATGAATGATGAATATTGTATAAAGGTATAAAGAATTGACCAAAAAATAACTTACAGACAGAAATAAGAGAGATTACAACTAGTGTATAAAGAACATGAGAATATAATTATATGAAATACATTGAAATAGCCAAAAAGTTGAGTTTCATAGATATCCTTTGTATATCATTAAGGATAAAAAAAAAAAAACTTCTTTAGTAGCATTGCAGGTCAATTTTAATTTAACAAGTTATATTTGACAAGAGGTTTGGGTTGGAAGAACCCATAAATAAGTACAATAATAGCCTTGCAAGCATGTAGCCTAAGAAATCTTCCAAGAGGGAAAGATAACCTAGAAAATTTAATAATATAAAAAACATTACACATATGAGATGTTATGATAAATATTACAGTTTTGGTCAAGAATAACCATAAAGATAATCAACTAGAATTTAACCATATCTCAAGTGTGGGATAAAACTTTCCCAACCTTTTAATACATTAAGGGCTTAAAGCCTTTTAAATATAGACATCCAAAACAACAAGTGTAACTCTAACTAACTAAACAAGCGAACATTAACAACTAAAGACCCCATATTCTTGCCCTTTCATATAGTAGTCATGCGCAAACACGTAAAAGAATCAGGGTTTGAGATCATCTGACCTAAAATATGAAAATCAAAATCCTCATGAGTGATGTGAGAGATTTAAATCTTCTTCTTCTAAGGAAAAAGTTTCAAAAAAAGTCCAGAAATAACATGTACATGTGTGTGAAAGACAATAAGGAAACACACACAAGAAAGAGAAATGAAACTAAGTAAAGCGTTATAAAAACGTTGAAAGAGCTATTTTTTTTTTATGTGGGAAAGAGATATTTTTTATAATGCTTAACCTTGACCATACATTACAACTAAACTTATATAAGTGAGGTTAAATGAGAAAGAATGACTATTCTACTAGAATAAAAGTATACGTAAATTTATACAGGACAGTAGTTATAAATAAAAACCCTATATAAAATTCGTCAACAAATTAAAAAAAAAAAAGGATTGTTTAAGGGTTGAAACCTAAGAAAACACCAATTCTAAAATGAGAAACAACATAATCCCAGATAACTATATGTAAAGTAGAATAAATATATGGTCAAAATCATATATGTGACTCCCTATCGAGTTTGAAAGAATTAGAAATGGTAAGTAATCTTTAGAATAATAAGGTTACATATGTTTTAAAAACCCCAACCAAATCTATGCCAAGAAGAGGAAATAAGTTGTGGAACTAAATATGGGTATTATAACATTTAGTATTGTTGGAGAGGTAAATCCCCTCTACGGATAGAGGCAATCCCTACTAGCCCAAAATGGGTTTAGGAACAATCAATCAATGCTACTACGCAAGCTCCTAATTTCAATTAAAAGGTAGGCAATGAACACCTACTTGGATTCCAGCGCTATTGTTTAATGAAGAGATGCCGCTCTCGCTCCTTTGCTCAGAGAGCATGAGCATGATGGATTTGATCTCATGACACAGTAGGGAGACTGACAGGGAGACAGTGACAAATTACTGTGTAACAGATGCCCCCTAAAGCATGAAGCCCGGGAGAGTGGGAGGGGTGAAATGCTTTACAAAACTGCTGAACTGCAACACGACCAGGAAGAACCTGCCTGTATGTACAACTGATATCTCGATTATATGTAGTCTAGGCATGGGCTCAGCCATCCAAAAGACATACGAAGAAGGTCTGTGGTACAGACGCAGCCACCCAGCTGAAGAGACCATGATGATAAAGAGGTATGGTCGCAGCCATCCTAAAAGACTCAGGTATGGGTGCAGCCATCCATCAACGAGTCATGTAATAACAATCCACAAAATCTTAGCCTGGTTCGTAACAGACTAGAACCAGGGTCTTGCGCTCCATCCAAACCCGAACAAAGTACAAGTCTAAGCATGTGAATACAGGATTCGAAGTCGAACATGCATGAACATCGTCTGATTACCAGCCAATGATGAAAGATGTTAATAGACACGAGAGGTGCCACCAATAATGATGATGGTCCTCAAGGTACTATAGGTACAATCCACGGCGTGCGAATGAATGAGCCGGTGTCGAACACACGTAGAATCATCCGATCAGAGGCCAATGATGAAAACCTCACGTCGAACACGAAGAACCTGCCATTGATGCATGCAGGCTCCAAGGTACCTGAAGGGAGCCTCTAGGTCACTTTCCTGGATAA
This sequence comes from Pinus taeda, assembly GCA_000404065.3. Lineage (NCBI taxonomy): Eukaryota > Viridiplantae > Streptophyta > Pinopsida > Pinales > Pinaceae > Pinus > Pinus taeda. The sequence continues at coordinate 8,285 of APFE031252170.1, forward strand.
TGAGCTGAAGTCGACAGGAAGTGATCTTCGTCGAAGGTGGGCCATAATGTTTCCCACATCATCGACACGAGAACGGAAAGAGACAATATGTTTTGTGTGAGATATCGAGGGAGGTTGAGATTCTTGCAGAGGCCAACTTCTCTTGAACATATCGGCGGCACAATGACGGATTTGGCAGTATTTGAGGTCAAATGATCAGGGGTCATGATGACGAGACGATGAGAAGATGAATGGTCAAATAGGATAACCCAAACCCATGGAGGTAAATGTGAGACAAGATGAGATGTCTCCACCCAGACACGAATGCAAACCGTGCCATGTTCAAGAGCGACATACTGTCAATGACGACGATTATGATTCCTTTATTTCCCCCACCATTTCTGGCGAGTACCCTGGTTATTTTTGGATGACAAGCTTGACGGGGATAGCATATGCTTGAAAAGCGTCATTTTGACGGTGTCCGATGTCATTAAGTTTTAACGAGTCTGACAAAGGAAGAACTCGGTGTCTTTTCCTGTTTAGAGAGTCTGAAAAGATAATGGAAAAGAAAACTTCAGGGGGGTCCTTTTTCGTAAAGTTGTGTCTCTCGAGCCCGAAAAAGTATAAAACAATACTCGAAAGAACCGCTTGACCAGAATGATCGAGAATTACTTTTATTAAATAGTGACTTCGACCCGAAAAAGTAAAAAAGCGGTCAAAAGCACGTCGTTTTAGAGCCAATAACGAGTGCGAAACGATAAACACCTAACGATCTTTGTTAATTTAAACGGTCGAAAAAAGAGCTTTAAAAGCGACCGCCTCTCGTTCCTTTTGATGAGCTGAAAGGGAGTTCGGCCATCTTTTCTTGCTTTATGTCGGAAAAGAGCTTAAAGACGAGGTTTTTTGGGACCAAGTGTATATAGAACCATTGTGACCCCGCCGGTTTCGAGATCCTACACAAGAAAACCACCCGCGTAAACCTGTTCGACATGTTAAAAAACATAGTAAAACATGCATAAAGGCATAATATAATGACATTAGCACTAAACCCATGGTAAAAGCATGACAAAAACCCATATTTATAAAAAACCATAGTCAATTAAGAACTTTTTACCATAAATAGGGGGGTAAAAGACATTTTTTACCATTGTTACCATTTTGAGCCTTGGAGAACGTTGTGGCGCTCTGAAGTTGATGGAGCGAATTTCACCCCGTACGGACACTATCCATCCAGCAGCTTGTTCCAGGTAAGTTCCTCTCGCCCTGTGCTTCATTTTGAGTCCTTTTTTGAGCATTTCCATGGTGGGATTTGGCCATTTGGTCGAATTTTTTGAGCGTTGGTGCACTCTCGGTCAGCGTGGATTCGCTCGTCAGGTCCGTGCTGATCGACTAATATTTACACACACCACCTCCCGGGTCAGCGCGGAAAACACATGTGCTTCCGCGCTGACCCAAGGAAAAAACAAAGAGGCGCCATGATCAGCGCAGCCGTTTTAAAAACAGCCGCGCTGATGCCGTGAAATTTCATTTTTAAGTTTTTGAACGTGCAAACTTCAACGGTCAGCATCCTAATATTTTTGGGTGGTCATGCAGGATGCAATGGCGCTTGTGTGGCGAGAGAGGGCTCATGATAATGAAGATATAGCTGCTTATGCCAATGCGGGGTGCCGAAATGCAATGCAGGCATGCGGTTTCCTCAAGTTTTTCCTCACTCCACGCCTGAGAGCACAACCTGATCTTCTAGAGTTCTTGATCAGAGCTTGGAACCCAGTTGACAGAAAATTAACAATTTGAGGTCGTGATATTGATTTTGATTACACGGATATTTACTTTTTGACTGTGTTGTCATGTCGGGGTACGATGCCCATTCTGGAGGGGCAACAGCCCAGCAGTGAGACTCTTAACCAGCTCATGGCTCGAGTGTGTCCACGGGCGAATAAGTCACGGAGTGGAAAGGTGAACATTCCAACGGTGGATGACATGGTCCTTCGCACCATACTCTTCATGGTGACCTGGGCATCGGGGAGTTTGGCCAATCACGAGGCCTCAAAGACCCATCTACTATTAGCTCTCGAGTGTCTACAACCCACTGTATTCAACTAGGCAGCAGCGGTAACGACCAGCATGAAGAGGCAACTGAGCAACTGGCGACGCGGAGAGTCGAAATAGTTCAGTTATGGGTCACTCTTACTTCCGCTCATGCTGGAGTGGGTGTCGACCTTACAGCTGTAGGATATGGTTGTGGATCCGCCCAGTGGTCCACGGGAGATGAGGGCCACTCGATGGGCCCGAGTCATGCCGCGTGGAGGTGGCGGCCGCCCAGTGGCATGGGGTGTTTATTTTCGAGAGTGGCTGGATCATCAGGTCATTTTCATCGAGGACTGGCCATATGCCGGTATGGATTTCCGCAGTGATCCCGACATGCCACTGCCTGCAGGAGAGCATTGGGACGATGGAGGTAAAACACTTGATCTCTTTTTAATTTTTTATCTTTTGTAATGTTTTTTAAGTTTTTCATGTACATGTCCTGATAAATGCTATGATATGAAGATGTGGGACCCACGAGACCCCTTGGTCTAGCTCCGGAGGCACGGAGAGAGGGACAAGGCATTGGGGTTCTGGCCCTGGCTCCTCCAGGAGGCGATACGATGGAGACTCTGGCGCACAACCTCGAGGGCTTACTGGCGGGAGTGCCAGATTACCAGGGGATCGAGTAGGTCCCCATAGCTTCTCAGATTCATACAGTGGGGGTGGAACCCAGGATGCACCGCCTTTTGAGGCGGGTAGCACGGGTAGTGGCATGCTACAGAGAGCATAACCTACCATAGTAGATGCATAGGATTCATTTCTCACTGATGTTTTTGAGAGACATACGTCTCAGATGTACTGAGGACGCTGGCTTTACATTAGACATATACACTTATTTTTTAGCGCCTTAGTGCGCCACACGATATATTATATAATATATATATATATAAAATTAAATATAATTTAAATATATGGTGTTTCTATTGTATCTTATGCTTCTCGTGTTTTGTTGATTTACATATTACGCAAATGTCTGTCCAATACATAATTAGCCAATGCATCGGTTACTGCATTAAGTCTTCTTGGAATGTGATGATAAGTAATATAATCAAAATCTCTTTCCAATAACTTAACTCGTAAATACAACCTTAAAATACGATGATCTCTGACGGAATATCGTCCGTTGAGATGGTGGACTACAAGCTGCGAATCTAAGTTTACAACCAATGAGCGGATTTCGAGGTTAATTGCCTCGGCTAATAATTCAATTACAACACTATATTCAGCCACATTGTTGGTCGTACAACCCAGACACACTCCTTGAATATCTACTAACTCACCATGAGGATCGTAGATCACCCATGCCGCAGATGATAGATTGCGAGTACTGCGGGAAGCACCGTCAGCGAAACCAACGTAAGGTGATCTAGACATCTGTTCAAGAAGCAAAAGACACAATAAGCGGCGATCACGCCGACACACTAAGATTAAAATTAAATAAACATGCACACACACAACACACTGTTAAAAAGCATATGCATGTAAAAAATAAAAGAGAGAGCGCCTGGACTCAGGCATAATATTTCTTAAGATACAACCCATTGTGGGGCCTGTCCAGGGGAT
>APFE031252172.1:7426-24384 GCA_000404065.3 Pinus taeda
TCGACCTCGTTAAAAAATGAATCAGTGAGTATGAGGATAGTTCTTTTACTGAGTCAACCTCATTAAAAAATGAATCAGCTAGATTTTAGGATATGTAGGTAAATTGTAGAAAGTAGGATTTTGCGAGGACAGTTCCTGTTACTGAGTCAACCTCGTTAAAAAATGAATCAGGTATGAGGATAGTTCTTTTCTTGTGTCAACCTCCTTAAAAATGAAACAACTCCCTTTTCAAGCTAAATATTGAAAGTAAACCTTCATTCTATCCATCGGGTTGAGTGCGATGAAGCCTGGGGGGCATGTACCTCACTTTGCATCATTATACTGGGGGCATGCGAACTTTTGAGCATAGTTCCTTATCTTTTGTCAAGCTCGCTAAAAAATGAAACAAGGGTAGGTTTGGTAGGTAGATTATAGAGTAGTTATGAGCATAGTTCCTTGTCTTGTGTCAAGCTCATTAAAAAATGAATCAAGGATTTTAGAGCATAGTTCCTTGTCTTGCGTCAAGCTCGTTAAACAATGAATCAAGGTTTTTAGAGTAAAGTTTTAGTTAGGTAGATTGTAGAGAGTAGTCGTGAGCATAGTTCCTTATCTTGTGTCAAGCTCGTTAAAAAATGAAACAACTCCCATAAGTCTTTCCAAGATTTCGAAAGTAAACCTTCATTTCATCCAACTGGATTGCATGCAATGAAGCTTGGGGGGCATGTACCTTGATTTGCGTCATTATGCTGGGGGCATGTGAACTTATAACAAGCATAGTTTTTCGTTTCAAGCTTGCGTAAACATGAAACCAAATCCGAGCATAGTTCTTTTCTGTGTCAAGCTCGTTAAAAAATGAAACAAATCCTCCTCTACTTGAGTTGAGAGTTTGACTAGACCTCATAGATGTTAAGTCGTATATTTAGGTTAGTTATTTCAGTCTTTTTCATAGTTTTCTTATAGTTTGAGGTCAAGTCTTTCAATGTGATCTCGTAACTCAACCTTCATTTCATCCAACTGGTTGAATGAAGCTGGGGGGCATGCGCTCTAGCAGTTATGCTTAGGGGGCATCAAGCACAGTTTTCTCTCTGTTTCAAGCTTGTGTAAAATGAAACTACTTCGAAGCATAGTTTTTCTTTGTTTCAAGCTTTTGTAAAAATGAAACCTATCTTGAGTCAATTTCGGTTATTTTCAAGACTCATTAAACTCATGAAAATCCCGAGATTATTTTTAGGTTAGTTATTTCAGTTTTTTGCATAATTTTCTTGTAGTTTTAGGTCAAGTCTTTCAAATGATCTCGCTTTTTGTGCAGGACAAAAGGGTTCTCAGGGAAACTTGTCATTTTTCACAAATCAAACATCAGAGTCATCTTTTAATCCCTTTTCTGACTCCTAAAACATGAAAAGATTGCCGAGTGTTTCTTTTTACACTCGTTAAAACGGAATTAAAAGACGGTCCCCTTATAGCCCTTTTCTGACCGTAAAAACAGGAAAAGATTGCCGGATTTTTGTCGTTTCAAATCCGATATTGGAAATAAAACGACGTGTCCTTGATCGCTTTTTACTTTTCAGGTCAAAGACACTAACTATGAAAATATCCTTGGTCGCAAGATCAAGCGGTTCTCCTAGGTATTATTTAATACTTTTTCGGGCTTAGGAGACACAACTTTACGAAAAAGTTCAATCTGGAGTCTTCTAAGTTTTTCAGACTCTCTAAATATGAAAAGCGCCGAGTTTCTCCTATACTGGACTCGTTAAAATTCCACAGTAAAGGACCTGTTCTATTACAAACAGGAACGGACCACTCCTTCTTAGGGTTCGCATCAAAAACTAAGTTGGACTCATCCGAAGGATGAGCTTACATACAAGCATATGTTATCCTCCTCAAGCTTGTAAAAAATAAAGAGGTACTTGCCAGAAATGGTGGGGGAAAAATGAGAAGAATGAGCCTATTTGATATCCTTTTGTCTCAAAAAAAGCCTTACTACCACTCTTGAACACGACACTCGTTCATTCATCTGGGTTGGGAAATCCCTTACCTCATAGTTGACCAAAATCATTGACATTTTCTAGCCGGGTATGGGAGTCAACTTTGAGTCATTCGTCACCAAACCATCTGTTGTGTCATTATGTGTTCAAGAGGTCGGTAAGCAAAACATTCAACCGCAAAATACCTATCATCCATTGTGTCATCATTGAGTCAGTCCTTGCAGCAACATTTCTTCAACTTGAACTATGATTTCGCGTTGTAGGCTTGCCTGCGACGAGTCGCTTTCTATCGACATCAGCACATTATCTAGAAAGTTGACTTAGAGATCGTTAGTACCTTGAAGTCTGCATGCATCAATGACAGGTTTCTCGCCTTCGACGTCAGTTTTCATCATTGACTTGCGATCGAAGGATTCCACGAAATGTTCGACACCGACTCATTCATTCACATTTCATGGACTGTACTGGGTACTTTGAGAACCATTGACATTACGGGTGGTCTCTCCCACACTTGTTAACGGTTTACATCATTGACCGGTAATCAAGTGGTTTCTACCATGTTCGACATCGACTCATTCATTCACATGGCTAGAATCGTACCAATTCAGGAACAGAAATGAAGACCCTGGATCTAGTTTCTACCATCCAGGCTGCGAGGAGTTTTGTATTCATTATGTTGTAGACCGATCATAAACAGATGGCTGCGTCCATGCTGTTTCTACGAGAGTCTATGATTATGATGTATTATGAAATCATTCCTGTACTAGAATAGTTAGTCCATAGTTAAAGTTTTGATCTGAGTATGGGAATGCCTATCTCAGTATGATATGATATTTCACATGTATTTTGTGTTGAAAATTGCAGGTTCCAACCGGGTTCTCCGTAAGATGATCCTCGAAATGATAAAGCACTTCACCCTTCTTATATGACTTAACACCCTTATCTATTACAGGCTTCGTACTTTAGGGGGCAATCTGTTACACTGAATTTTGTCCCCTTGACTATCTGCAGTTTATGTGGCCTCATCAATAGCCACATTGTCCTCTTTGTCAAGCCCCATACCTCTGCTCTTCATGTCAAAACTTCAAAGAGAGAGAAAGTCACTTGAAAACATGTTTATCTCTGGGTACGCAGGTTCTCTCTACCTTTCCTGCGTGTACGCACTCCATATACATTATACCTGCGTAGTAATACGCTCTGTATACTAAAGCTAGGGTGTGTACCCCTGTAAAGGTCAAAAGGCGCAAGTTTCATCTTTAAAAAGTTACTTGTGGTCACTTCTCGAGCCTTCTAGAAGAGTTTTTGACGTGTATTGAGCGCCTCCAGATGGTTCATGCACCCCTATGATAGAGGAGCTTATCCCATCAAGAGAGGAGCTACCCCATCCAAAAGAGGGAGTATCCCATTGATGTTGGAACTAAATAACCTCTTCTAGAATACTATAAATACAGGCATTGGGCCAAAGGAGGGGAGGTTGAAAGCTGAACATTCTAAAGGGTAAATGCTGCTGGAATTAGGACTTCCATTTGTTGACTTGTGAGGAGAGATCACTATCCTTCCTTGTTGCCATAGTGGGAGTGGGTGAGCTTGTCAAAGTAGAGGAAATCTCTTGCTGGACCCTGGGAGGAGCTTGCACAACACCAAGGCTCAGGTTGTAATGGTTCCTTTGATTATTAATACAAATAAGTCCATTCTTCTCAATGATTTGTTAATGAATTATTTCATGTATTCCTTGGTCAATATGATAGATATGCTTTGTTTTATAATGAATATTCAGATGCTATGTAATTGTTTGCCTTGTTAGTGAATGCAGGTCTGAAGGTGAAGGAGGAGCTCATCCGGATCAACAAGACTGGACTACTACAACAAGCATTGGACCTAAGGTAAGATCGAGAACATTTGAATTCTTGAAAAATGATGTGTATCTAGAGAAGGATAGCTCTTATTTGGTTTGTTTGTCATTAGAGAGTCTTAGACTCCTAGGAAGGTTAGATTTGTCCGCAAGTATAACCCATTCCGCGTGACACTGTTAACCCCCGCTCTTTCATCGAGGGAGATCTAGTACTGCTCTGTGATCAAGCTAACGATAAGCTGGGAGCAGGAAAACTTGAGCTGACGTGGCATGGGCCCTATATTGTGAAAAGAGTTTTGCAAAAAGGTGCCTATGAGCTTATAGATTATGAAGGTAATCCTTTGGACAAGCCCCGAAATGGTATCTCAAGAAATATTACGCCTGAGTCCACGCACTCTCTCTTTTTGTACATGCGTATGCTTTCAGTAGTGTGTTGTGTGTGCGTGTTTATTTAGTTTTTATCTCATTGTGTCGGCGTGATGCCACTTATTGTGTCTTTTGCTTCTTGAACAGATGTCTGGATCGCCTTACATTGGTTTCGCTGATGGTGCTTCCCGCAGTACTCGCAATCTGTCATCTGCGGCATGGGTGATTACGATCCTCATGGTGAGTTGTAGATTTCAGGGGTGTGTCTGGGTTGTACAACAACAATGTGGCTGAATATAGTGCTGTAATTGAATTATTAGCTAAGGAATCAACCTCGGGTCTGCACATTGGTTGTAAACTTAGATTCTCAACTTGTGTCCACCAAGCTCAACAGACGATATTCCGTCAGAGTCATCGCATTTTAAGGTTGTTTTTACGTGTTAAGTTAGGAAAGAGATTTGATACATTACTTTTATCACAATTCCAAGAAGACTTAATGCAGTAACCGATGCATTAGCTAACTATGTATTGGACAGACATTTGCATAATATGTAAATTAACATGATACCAGAAGCACAAAATACAATAAACTATAACACCGTGTATATATATATATCGTGTGGTGCACTGAGGTGCTCAAAAAGATAAATGTACAAGTCTGGATAAAGTTTGTGTTTTCCGTACATCTGAGACACATGTCTCTCAAAAAATATGAAGAAAATAAAACCTAGGAGTCTAAGCACGGTGGTGCTTATGATAGCACATCACCGCTCGCACCAATCGTCTCAGCAGATGATGGACGCGAGTCGGCACCCCTACTGTGTGCCTCTGATATGCGAAGGGCACATCTACCAATCTGGCATAACCGGGAATCCCTTGGGCAAGCCCCTCGAGATTCTGTATCAGCTCCTCCCCCACGGCGCCCCCTGCTTGAGGGTCGGCTGCAGGTTGGCCTCTCTGTGTTGTAGGGGATAGGCCGGCTGGTCGCTCTGGGCCCACATCTGCATATGCATACAAGCGTTATTAGAACAGGCATGTATTAAAAAAGACAAAAAAAACATAAAACATCAAAATCGAGGAGTTCATACCTAACTCCTCCTCCCATTCCTCCCCCTCTGGTAGTGGAAGGTCTGGGTCCTCCATGAAACTGGTTCCTGCATAAGGCCAATCCTGGATCACGATCAGCTGTCGACGGAGCCATATGAAGAACTCAGGTTGCCATGACATCTCCTGGCCTCCTCCTCCGCTGGGCATCGTGCTGCCCAGCGAGCCATTCTAGGCTCTTGTGACAATGGATCTGCCACCACGGCTCTCTGGATCTGGAAGAGTGGTATTCACTCCAGGAAGAATGATACCACAATCGAACCATATGCGAACTGTTTCACATCCGCACGCTTGCAATTTGTGAGCTACCTCTTGATATTAGTAATCACAGCTGCAGCCCAGTTAAATATGGTCGGACTAAGGCATTCAGTCACGAGTATCAGGTGGTTCTTGCTTGCCTCGTGGGGCGCCTGTACCCCAGCTGCACGTGTGATGGTGAAAAGAATGGCCTTGAGAGTCAAATCCCGGATGGTGTTGATGGCCACCTTAGCACTATGTTTCCCGAATTGTTCTTCTGGGCACACTCGAGCTTTTACTTCACCAACCTTCTCCCCAGAAGGTCTAGTGCCATTCAAAATGGGAACTGCCCCTCTCCGTGACAGTCCAGTGATGAAGTACACATCAGATACCTCAAGCTCTAAGGTCTGGTTCCGTAGACGAGACACTTGGTCGTCCACGTCCCAAGCATCAATGATGAACTGTAGCAACTCAGGTTGTGACCGCATATATGATGTAAGGAAGAACTTTTTGAGGCCGCAATCTCTCAGAGCCTTCATGCACCCCTCATCCTCAATTGTCAAAGCATCCACAACTTCATGTTCTATTTCTTTCCATTCTGCTACCATTTTGACCCGTTTCCTGCACCCACAAGGACAAATACGCCTTCATTAGGACATTGGTGAAATTATGAACCAGGAGAATTTCAAATAAAATTGGTAAATTTATGAAACATTTTGGGTCACGCGGTTAGCGCGACTATTTTTAAAACAGTCGCGCTAATGGCGCGGCGCCCTTGGGTATTTTACCCCATTAGCGTGGGTCCGTGCCGGATACCCGTGCCAATGGGGCGAAGCCCTACATTTGGAAATCCCCCCTTGCTGGGGCTCAATCAGGCATGAAATACATAAAAAATGGTATAAAAATGGAGCTAAGAAAAGCGCCTCTTACCTAGAGCTGACGAGATCGCGAATGGTTGCACGGATTGGCTGTATTCGCCGCCTGAAGTTTGCTTCCCAAACAGACCCTTCTCACTCTTCAAGAGGTAAAAAGTAAAAGTGATTTTATTTTTTCATTTTCACCCTATTTATAAGCTTTTTAACTCATTTTTTGGGTTTAGAAAGGTTATTTTTGAATATTTTAATATATTTTTGGTCGAAAATGGGTTTTACGTTTTCTTCTTGTGCAGTGACAGGTCTTTTACGCAACTTCGATGGTGAAACGAGTTGTATTTTATACTTTTTCGGACTCGGTAAAAACACGAAAAAGTCACTATGGAGTCATCTTTTAGCTCTTTTCTGACTCGCTAAACGTGAAAAGATCGCCGAGTCATTCCTATTGACTCGTTAAACGTAAATAAGAGGCGGTCGTTTTTAAACTCTTTTTCCGACCATATAAAGAATGAAAAGATCGTCGGGCCTTTGTCGTTTCAGGTTCGTTAATGGGAACGAAACGACGTGATATCGGTTGCTTTTTTACTTTTTCAAGTCAATGTCACTACTTACGAAAAGTAATCCTCGGTCGTAATGATCGGGCGGTTCTTTTGAGCATCGTTTTATACTTTTTCGGGCTCGAGAGACACAACTTTACGAAAAAGGACACCCCTAGAGTTTTCTTTTTGTTGTCTTTTCAAACTCTCTAAACATGAAAAGACGTTGAGTTGTTCCTTTGTCAGACTCGTTAAAACTTTAATGACATTGGGTTTTGTCGTAATGACACCTTTCAAGCATATGCTATCCCCATCAAGCTTGCCATCCAAAAATAACAGGGGTACTCGCCATAAATGGTGGGGGAATAAAGGAATCATAATCATCGTCATCGGCAGTATGTCGCTCTTGAACATGGCACTTTCTGCATTCGTGTCTGGGTGGGGATATCTCATCTCGCTTCATATTTGCCTCCACGGGTTTGGGTTATCCTATTTGACCATTCATCTACTCATCGTCTTGTCATCATGACCCCTGATCATTTGACTTCAAATACTGCCAAATCCATCATTGTGCTGTCGATATGTTCAAGAGAAGTTGACCTCTGCAGAATACTCAACCTCCCTTCGATATCTCGCAAAAAACATATTGCCTCTCTCCGTCTCGTGTCGATGATGTGGGAAACGTTATGGCCCACCTTCGATCAAGATCACTTCCTGTCGACTTCAGCTCATTATCCAGGAAAGTGACCTAGAGACTCCCTTCAGGTACCTTAGAGCCTGCATGCCTCAATGGCAGGTTCTTCATGTTCGACGCGAGGTTTTCATCATTGGCCTCTGATCGGATGATTCTACGAGTGTTCGACATCGGCTCATTGATTCACACGGCGTGGATTGTACCTATAGTACCTTGAGGACCATCGTCATTATTGGTGGTACCTCTCGCGTCTGTTAACAGTTTTCATCATTGATTGGTAATCAGACGATGTTCATGCATGTTCGACTTCGACACCTATATTCACATGCTTGAACTTGTACTGTGTTCGGGTCGAGTTGGAGCGCAAGACCCCAGATTGTGCATATTAGAATCTGGGTTGCGTTTTGTGGATTATTGTAATCATTACATGACTCATTTATTGGATGGCTGCGACCATACCTGAGTCCATTTATAGATCCTCATCGGATGGCTATGTCCATACCTGGGATCCAGTTATATATACTCTGTTATGGATGGTTGCACCCATACCACATATATCATGTACTTGAAGATATCAGTTGTACTTCTTTTCGCAGGTTCTCTGGCGGCAGTGTTTTCAGTCACGCATGTTCTTTTAAAGCACTTCACCCCTCTCTCTTTCAGGCCTCATGCTTTAGGGGGCATCTGTTACACAATAATTTGTCACCGTTTGTCACTGTCCCTGTTACCCCTTTCCTGCATCTTGGAGGACTCATTCCGGGACTTGTGAGAAGTGACAAGACTTGAAACCACTTGCTTCATTCACCTCTGAACATGAGCTGCATATGCCCTAAAGACATCTCATGCTCTTTGCCCTTAAAAATAGCCCTTTTTACATTAGCGCTGGTCCATTGTCTTATGCCCGCGCCAATGGGGAAAATCCTATAAAAGGGGCGCACCATTAGCGCTCTGTCCCAGAGTCACAATCGCGCCAACCTTTTTGGGCAAATTTTTGAACTAATCAACCTCCGAAAGTTCGATCCAACTCCTTCACCAACTGAATCCAAGTTAAGTGAGGATGGTTTGGCTTTGAATCTCCTTGAATGGGAAGTAGTTTTCCACCATTCCATAGAAGTTTCCAAGTGATGAAGCCAAATCCATTATTGTTGTGATTGATCTTATCTCTTCCTTTTCCTCTATACAAGCTTGTCTCCATGACTTGAGCAAGCTAGTTCTAATTCTAGTGGCAATACTTGTGCTGAAAGGAAGATATCAAGAGATTGGAGTTGCAAGAGCCTTCTTTGTGTCCATAAGGCTTTACCTAAGTAAGGAGACCTTGTCACTAAAGAGAGAGAGAGCTTGTCCCTCATCCCCTCAAGCTTTGCAAGACTTGTGTAGCTGAGCACCCAGCCAAAGGAGGACTTAACGTCAAGACACTGGTTGTATTCTCCTTTGTTGATTATTAATAATAGATGACTATCATTACGGTTCCATTCTCGTTGTACTTTTAATGGTTGATGTTGAATTATATCCTTCCTGACTGATGTATAATTGCATATATTAGATTTCACGCTTGTGTTTGTGTTGTTCTCTTTGTGTGTGCAGGTGTTCATTCACGAGGATAGTGGAGGATTGTGACTGGCCAAGGCAAAGGAACATGGGCGACATCTCTTCTACAGACTAAAGTGTTGGAGCTCAAGTAGGTCTTCATCACCTACCTTTTATTTGCAATTAGGAACTTGCGTGATAGCATTGTTTGATTGTTGCTAGACCCGTTCTGGGCTAGTAGGGATCGCCTCTATCCGTAGAGGGGATTTACCTCTCCAACACTGGGGACTTCCAAACCATAAGTGCATCCATATTCTACATTCGTGCTAGTTCCCCATAGTTTTCTGATGTGTACTCCACCATCGTGTAGGTATCGCGCACAATGCCCGTTCCAGCGCATCGTACTACTATGTTTATGGTATTGCACTTTCAAATTTGTCTAAGAATTCATCTAGTCCTATTACCCCATCATAGGTTGGAATTTCCCTTGCTTCGGTCGTCACACACCATAGTGATCTAGTCATCATGTTGCAATTCAACGTTATTACTTTGTGCAACCGGTTCTGCCAGCATTCTATTTCCTCATTCGAATCCGAAGTACAAGAACTATCGCGCTCCCATGAGATTCTCCCATCTACTATCAAGTTCACCCGATCCTGGTCTTGTGCCATTATCTGGTAAATGAAATCCAACTCATCGTGGCTATCATTATTGTGCACAGGTTCAGTGTACCATACTCCTTCGGCTAGATCTAGCAGAACTATTACGCGTAGAGACTTTTTCTTGAATATCATCTTCTGCTTCTTTAGGTTGATGACTCCATTCATATCGATGGCCTAGTCTATTCCTAACAACATGGGATAAGGATTGTTTTCATCAACAATCTCTATCACTTCAAAGTCTGTCTACGTGCTTGCACCTTCGATATCCACTGTTACCCATTGCAATCTCCCCATGGGAAAAATTTCCTGTTGGTTCGCCATTTGCAATTGAATAGGGGACCACTACAATGTGGGCCTGCCCATGTCTTCCCATGTCTGATTTGGTAACACATTCACATCCAAACCCAGGTCTAGGATTACTAGATCCATTTCATATTCACCAATCTGTGTTGTTAATCTCATTTTCCTCCTAGTGTGCAATGTATGCTTTCCTAGTTTCCGGACTACGCACGGTTCCCCTAACCCTGCGCACCTAGTTATCAACTCCTATAGTCCTTTAACTGCCTTATTGTTGCGTAGCAATTTCATGCATGTCCCTAAAAAGGTAGTTAGCATAGAAGGATCCATTCCTGGCTCTCGTGGATCCTTACTACCTGAGATAGAGGCCTCCATGAAGCTCTTCTCAGCTTCCATAAATGTCTCCTTTGCGCATTCCAATTCAAACTCAGGTTCCTTTGTAGGAGCCTGGCGAACCCATGAATCTTCCTTGAGCTGCTTCCCCTTATCTTCCCCTGTGGTCGTGCCACTTCTGAGCACCATATTCACATTTGGGTCCTCTTCGCACGGTTCAGACCTCATCATTTGAATATTCTGAGTCGAAGTAGGCTATAGTACCCCTTTCTTGTGCATCTGTACAATCAACATAGGAAAATCTACCATTTCATGATGAAAATGAGAACAATACGAACAAGATATTCTCGTTGGGTTGGTACAATCGCGAGCGTAGTGCCCTGGTCCTCTGCAATTGTAACAAATTAACTGTCTGCAACCCCTTCCTGGCTCCATTCCTCCTCGTCCTTGACCTCGGCCCTGAAATCCAGTGTGCACCATCCCCATGACTAGGTCGAGGCCTCGCGTTTCCGTTTGCATTCTATATGCTGGGGTCTGTTCCATCATTAACTTGTAGCTAAGACAAGTACGCTTGTCGTGGCCTATCAATCTACAAAAATTGCAAAACAGTTGTTGTGGAGTCTATGTATACTTCTGCAACAAATGACAGTCGTCCGTCATGTGCTTTCCTCCCACCTAATAGATCGCATACCAGAGCCCAAGTGCTGCACTTCGCCCCACCTGTGCCTCTGTTCTCAATGGCATTGGTCCCCCTCCTGCCAAGTAGTTTGCGAATACTGGACAATGGTCTTTTTCATGGCCCTAGCCCTTGCATTTTATGCACCACAATTTCTTCGCGCGCCTCTGGCCGTGGCACCCTATCTTGCTTCAAACTCTGCATGTCCCAGCATAGATTTTGTAGTTGTCCGTGGATTTGTTGGACTCCCAGCCCCAGATCCTGTATCGGTGTTCCATGCAACCTCATCACCATTTCTATTATCAGGAAAACTAGTGTCCATTCAAAGCTGCTAGTCCCACTGAGACGGATAGCTATCTTAGAAACAAACAAACTAAAGTTACTTGTGTTTTCCTTTATGAGAGATAGATGAGAGAGAAGCAGAGAGTACCAACCTCAGTCTTTCGCTTGGATCCTTGCTTGTTTCCTCCCTCCTTTGACAAATCTTTGCCACTCCTTCCTTACTTGCCCCGCTTCAAAGAACACCTATAGAGTCAAAGCAGCATAATACCATCAAAGCATAGAGATCTATAACCATAAAAAATATAGGATCAGATGTATATTAATCATACAAATGCATATATCAATACAAGATTCAGAGATATACAAGAATATGGAGGAAAACTCAAATAGCTTTATTGATAGAAGTAGTAGAAGAGAGGATTACAACCCATTGGTCTGACCCAACACCATCCTCCCACCATGAAAGCCCTCTTTACCTCATGAAAAACTTAGATCACCCAACAATACAATGTTGCACAGAGAAACCAACAACACTTTCTTACAAAATACAAAATTCCAGCCTTTGGATCTCTAGGATGAGGGATCCATATATAGATGTTTGCAAGTGGTGAGTCAGATCCTGGGATTTTGATTAGTGTCATCTCTCTGATAGTTCTTAGTCCCACTTGGAGATTTCATGTTGTCTTACTCATCCCTAGGTGAATTCAGAGAGGCAAGTGTCAAAAGGGCAGTTTATAGAATATTCTCTAGGTTTCCACCTAGCCAACTGCCTCTGCCATTTGTCCACTCTCGCTCATCGCACCCTACAGAAGGGCTTTTCAGTATGCATCACAAGTTTTGCATGTGGCAGGTGAGATGCATCGTACCCTTAGCACTGAGCAGTCTGTATGGTCCAGTTTTGACCAGTTCTTAGTATTTTTTCATGGAGAACTTTTGGGAGATGATGTAATCAGTAGACCTTGCTTCTTTAGGCTATGAAACAACACTTTTAGGGACTTATAAGCCCTTGGTTTTATGGACATATGAAATTGGGTTTGTAGTTCCCAAATATGTCTATAACAGTTGCCCCCTAAAGCATGAGGTCGTAAATCTTCTGATGTCGGGTGAAATGCTTTATCATGAGGATCCGAGGTTTTTCGAACTGGAAGGTGACCTATAATAGGATACAATACAATACATTATCTTCATAATATTTTCATGATCTAGCTGAGGTAGGAATTGCCATGCTCAGCTTTATAAATTCATTTTCATGTACATAGGACAAACAACTGTCTGTGTGGCATACTAATGATTCTGGTAGAGCCATCATCCCTTAGCTTGGATGATTATCTGTGTAGCTATGATGTACATTTGATGTCTTTATTTTCCTGAATATATTGCAGCCCGGATGGATGAAACTAGATATGGGGTATTCAAAACTCGTTCAATCCTCGCTCAAAGTACAAGTAGATCCATGTGAAAAGATGTTCTGGCGTCGAACATGGAAAGACATCACCTGATTACTAACCAATGATGTAAGTTGTTAACAAGCGCGAGAGGAATGACCAATAATGATAATGACCCTCAAGGTACTATAGTACAATTCAGGCAGTGTGAATACATGAGCCAATGTCGAACACCACACGAAATATTTCGGTTGAAGGCCATTAATGTAAACCTGTCACTTGAAGTAAGAAACTTGCCATTGAGGCATGCAAGCTTCAAAGTACTGAAAGGGTTGTTCCTAGGTCGACTTCTTGGATGATGAGCTAATGTTGACAAGAAGTGACCCATTGTAGGAGGGTATTAATGAATCCCACATCTACGACATGAAACAGAGCAAATGGTTTCGTGGAGGTGAAAACGATCTGATGATACAAGGTTCAGGGTGGCAGTCATGAAAGAATGAAGCGTGAAGGTATTGCAGCAGATGAGACATAAGCTGGGTTGGTGAATCCTCTGAGCAACTTCTCTTGAACATACCAGTGACACTGAAATGGATTGGTAGTGTTAACCCAAAAAATGGATGGTATGGACGACCAATGGTGATATGACAGGTGAATAGAATAACCCAACTCGACTCAATCATGGTGATGGAGTGAAATTGTCACGTTCAAGAGTGTCCTGCTGGAAATAAAGTTTCTTCAAGTTTTCTTCCCAATTTTTCCCCAGTCATTTCTAACTAGTACCTCTTTGTTTTTGTCAAGCTTGAGGAGGATAACATATGCTTGTTCTATAATTTTCCCTTCGGGCAAACCTGTCGCTATGTTTCAATGAGCCTAGCGATAGTGAAACTCGCTCTTGTCTGTATGGACAAGTTTTTCGCTATTGTTCTAACAAGTTTAACGACAAAGATACCTCAGTCCTTTTCATTTTTAGAGAGTCTAGAAAGAGATGGAAAGGAAACTCCAGTATTCCTTTTTTGTAATATAATCCCTTAAGTTTGCAAAAGTATAAAACAATACGAAAGGGATGACTTTTTGATAGTTTTAACGAGCTGAACAAGACAAACACTCGATATTTTTGTGTAATAATCCCTCAGGTCCAAAAATATTAAAATCTAGAGGAGGGATGGCACTTCCAATCACTTTAGCAAGATGGATAGGCCAATTTCTCAACAATCTTTTCATATTTTATGAGTTAGATGAAAAGAGATTAAAGGAGACTCATTTTGTGAGGAGCAAGTGATGTTTTCGGATAGCAGTGAGTTCCAGGTAAGGTTTGGAACCTTTCAATCACGACAATGTAAAGAAGGTGGTTAATAGAATCACTCGTCAAAGCTGTTCCTCAAAAGGGGTAAACAATCAAATGGAGGTGTATGATCGGCTAAAAAAATAGTGGAGGTGATGGTAAGAACACAACCAAGGTTCAAAAGCTGATGATTATGCGATCGCAATGGTTATTTACCGGAGGTGGGTTCATTTTTTCATGAGCTTAAACTCTGGTGGAACATATGCTCATTGCTACATTTACTTTTTTAATGAGCTTGAACTTCACATAAAACTGCTCATGATATTGGTTAGAGATATTCGATTCACCGTTAACACTATGTTCTTTTGACGGTCTTACTACCTGTTCAATTGCTCCATCAAACTGATTAGAAATGTACATACATGCTTGAAAATGAGTAGAAAACTAATACCTTACTTGAATTACATGAGTAATAACATAAAAGTGGTTTTTACCTCTCATTTTACCATTTCATTCAAATTTGGGATTGTTGGAGCTCTGGAGGTGTTTTCCCCCTCGATTTCATCAGCTGATTCCAGGAGATTTTGTGGACGATTTTCTGTGCCGTCTGGTCTAGGTAGGAGCTAACCCTGAGCTCTTTAATTGCATTCTTCCCTTTTCTAATTCTGAGCATGTTTTCCTACTTTTCTAAGCCTCTGGGGTTTGAAAATTTCATTCTCTCCCCATCGCACCTAGTTACATCGAAAGGTGCAATGCATATGAGGCTGGCCATTGGCCAATCAGTATGCATCCCACACAGTACACAACTAGGGTGTGATCTTGTTTGTTTTTCAGAGATTAATTGGAGCAAGATGGTCATTACATGGCATGAATGTGAGCATGAAGAAGAGGACATGGTTGCCTTACATGATCTGGGTATGGTAACTGCATTGCGGAACTATGACTTGCTCAAGTTCTTCCGCATATCTAGCAAGAGGCAACAAATCAACTTGTTGCAATATTTCCTCGATGCATGGGATCCTACCAACCAAGTGTTCTATATTAGAGGTAAATCCATCCATTCGACTATTGAGGATATCTACTTTTTGATTGGTTTATCAAGGCATGGCGCCCCTCTCTCATTATCAGGTTCCGCCCGTGGGGACTAATCCGTGAGGGATTATATTCATCGATACTGTAGAGATGGATCTCAGACGAGCAGGGATGGAAAAATCAGTATTCGAGATGTCATTGATCGCTCCTTGAGGACTATTTTATTCACCTTTGCTAGATTGGCTGGTAGCGCGACCCTTCACTTGGCCAACAGGTCCTATATGCAATGCGCCTTGGAATGCCTTAAGCCAAAGGTATTCAACTGCTGTGATGCAACACTTTCGGCAATAACAAAACAACTTACCAAGGTGAATAATGGAAGATCTAAGAACTTTTGTTATGGTTCTATTCTAACCACTTTTGCTTTGGAGAAGATCCCACTGATGCAACCACAGTACATTTCACTCATAGTGTCAGCGCCGACAGAACCATGGATGCAAAGATGGGTCGATCCCATGGCCAGACATGCTGGTCAATCGCAGATTTCATTCGATGATGCCTTCTTTGAATGGTTCAACCATCAACAGATGGTTTATGCTGAGATGGATTTCTGGGGTGACCCAAATTTGGTGTTTTCAATTGGCGAGTAGTGGGGTGTCATAGGTAAAAATCTCTGACCATATCTCTATTTATTGCTTTTATAATGTTCTTGTGCTTTTTTTTCTTTTTTTTTTTTAAATTATCAATATTAATCAAAACTCATGTGTTCATGCAGATATCGGACCAGTGCGACCAGCAGTGTGCCCGAGAGTAGCAGCTGTCGTTCTAGCGGGAGAGGCTATAGGGAGGGTTGTCCTTTGCGATGTGGACATAGCCGAGACCCTTGCAGTATTTCAGGATCAGATCGAGGGTCTCACTCTTGGTGTTTAGGATGTTAGGACTGACGAGTTACCTCTGAGATTACAGCGCCATACAATTGGTGTGCCGAGCTGATGGACTAGGCTCCTACATATGATAGCACAGGCAGTGACTTGTTATGGCCAACATCATTAGTCTAGGGTGCCCCCTTGCATTTTTGAGTTTTTGATTCGTATGACCAATTTTGTCTTGGACACAGAACATTATGTAAAAAATATAAACAGTTATATATATTTTTTATTTTAGGAGCTTTATTTTGGTTAAATTATATGATCTTGATGCAAATATTGATGAAATGCTTTTATTTTATAAATGTTGCAAATGTCTATCTAACACATAATTTTCTAATGAATCAGTTAATGTGTTTAAATTTCTGGAAATGTGTTGATATTGAATAGAATCAAACTACCTTTCCAAGATCCTGACCCTTAGGAACATACGATAGATAGCTGGATTCCGAACGGAATAGATGCTGGTAAGCTGTAGAATGACGAGTTGTGAGTCTAGCCTGATGACAATTCAGCGTATTCCATGTGCAATGGCATCAGAAAGGAGCTCTATCAACGCACTATATTCAGTGATGTTGTTCGTTGACCGACCAATACATACCCCTCTAAAACTCACTAACTCGCCACTTGGATCAAAGATGGCTCAGGCTGTAGAAGATAGGTTCTGTGTACTATAACTAGCTCCGTCGGTGTATCCAACAAATTATTCCAATAGTTTTGACATTTGCAACAAATGTAAAAGTGGATTACTTAACCAAAACGATTGCTCTTTGTTGCACAGTAATTTGTCACCATTTGTCACCGTCCCTGTTACACCTCTCCACCATTTTGGAGGACCCATTCCGGGACTTGTGAGAAGTGAAAAGACTTGAAACCACTTGCCTTATTTACCTCTAAACATGAGCTTCATATGCCCTTAAGACATCTC
>APFE031252177.1:0-13021 GCA_000404065.3 Pinus taeda
ATTATCTACTAATGGATAGATCTTAGATGTAATTCTGGGTTAAAAACATTGGTACCTTGTTTTTAATGTTGGGTTGTGTTATATTCTTTCCATGACTAGCCCACGTAGTTAACCGGGGGGTTAGAGGGGGGGTGAAGCCACTCCTATGTTGCGCCTATTGCATAGCGGGGAGGGGGGATGATAGGGGGTTTGAATGGTGCAGGTAACCCCCCTCTATGGGGTCCGGGGCAGCGCCCCAAAATTTTTTTTTTTTGGACTCTATATTAGGTTGGGCCTTCCTACCTATGGTTCTGTGCATGACTTTCACACATGGTTTTCGCCGCGATGGTTTTCGATCCATGGTTTTCGACGTGATGGTTTTCAGTCTATGGTATTGGATGTTTCGGCATGTATAAATATGTATTGCAACATTGAAAGGAACATAATGAAAAATCAAGGTGGTACTCCTGGTTTTGGGATCCAAGTGAAAATCTCTGTGTATATGTGTTTTACGTGTTATGCTCTCGCATTGCTTATTTTCTGTGTTTTTAGAATTCATATGCAGGTAACTTCTATATGGGGTTAAAACCTATGTTTGGTATCAGTGATGTTTTGGCGTCAAGGGGACGCCTTTTTGCCTTAGGGGTTTCACTTGGGCCTGTGGTAAGCCTTGTTTAGTGGGAGATCTATGAGATCGATTCTGGTGATGAAAGAAGATGGCGAGTAGTGGCAAGATAGAGATCGCGAAATTTAATGGTCAGAATTTTGAGTTGTGGAAACTCAAGATGGAGGATCTGTTGGTGGATAAAGATCAGTGGATCACGATAGATCCGAGTACTAAACCAATGGGAATGTCCGATGAAGAATGGAAGAAGTTGGATCAAAAGGCAAAGGGCACAATACAATTGTGTGTCTCATATTCAGTATTGCTAAATGTATCAGGGGAAGCTACGGTGAAGTCTTTGTGGGACAAGTTAGGGACTTTGTACCAATCTAAGTCTGTGGTGAATAAATTGTTCCTTTGGAAAAAGCTCTATAACTTGAGGATGAAAGATGGAGACTTAGTGACAGAGCATTTGAATGCATTTAATATTGTGGTAAGTCAGTTATTATCTATTGATATTAAAATTTCAAATGAAGATAAGTGCATTAGTTTGGTGTGTTCTCTACCCGATTCGTGGGATAGTCTGGTTATTTCAATAGGTATCAATACAATTTCCTTGTAGATTGATGAAATAGTCTCATCCATGTTGATGGAGGAGATGAGACGGAAAAATATGCAGAGCCTGAATGGTGATGCCTTATCTGTACGAGGATGGTCCCAGAACAAAAGCAAAAACAAGTCATCAAGTTGGAGATCTAAATCTATCGGGAGATCTAAATCTCCAGGAAAACTTGTAAAGGTGGTGCGCTAGAAATGTGGAAAGGAAGGGCACTAGAAAAGGAACTGTAAATTTAAAGCTCCTGATAAAGGAAAGGCATCTGATGATGCTCCTTCTGCAGAGGCAAAAACCACCTCAGATGAAGGTGGGGATTTTTACTTGGCTTCTTTAGTACACATGTAGATCATGAGGCATGGTTGATTGACTCAGGTGCATCCTTTCACTTCACTGCCCATAGAGAGTTTTTCTGCGAGTATGAGAAATACGATGGTGGTGATGTCTTCTTAGGGGATGATAGGAAGGCTAGAATCGTTGGTCACAGAAAAGTAAAGTTGAAGTTGCAAGGTGGAAGGGCTAGAACACTTGAGGGTGCTCTGCATATTCTTGCATTGGCCAGACATCTGATTTCTGTAAGAAATCTAGAGGATGCAAGTTTAAAAACAGTGTTCCAAAAGGATACCTGCAAGATGGTTAGGGGAGCACTGGCATTCATGCGAGGAGTTCGGATTGGAACTCTGTACAAGCTGCAATGTAGCACTGTTGTTGATGGGTGCAACAGCTCTGTGGTTCCTGAAAGTGGAGTAGATAATCTAGTGGTGTCTAGAGAGAAGACCATGATCTGGCATCAGAGGCTTGGAAATATTGGAGAGAAGAGCCTTCGACCACTTCATGGTAAAGGTATGGTAGAAGGTATGAGTAATATCTCTTTGGATTTTGATTTCTGTGAAAATTGTGTATATGGGAAGCAGAATCGGGTGAGATTCCCCTCTGGTGGTAAGAGGGTGAAACAAATATTAGAACTTGTGCACAGTGATGTGTTTGGACCTGTAAAGGTTCCATCACTGGGTAAGTCTATGTACTGTGTATCATTTATAGATGACTTCTCAAGGAATACATGGATATATATCCTTAAGAAGAATTCTGAAGTCTTTGACAGGCTTAAATAATTTAAGGCTGTGGTGTAAAACTAGCCAGAGAAGAAGATAGAGCTGTTGAGGACAGATAACGATGGACAGTTTTGTAGTAAGGAATTTGAAGAATTCTGTAAGAAGTGTGGTATAGCATGACAGAAGACTACTCCATAGACACTGAGAAAAATGGAGTTACATAAAGAATGAACAAGACATTGATGGAAAGGGCAAGAAGCATGCTCAGTGGTACTGGGTTAGGATGGGAATTCTAGGCAGAGGCGGTGGAGACAACTTATTACCTGGTCAACACATCACCTTCATCAACGCTGGAGGATAAGACTCCACAAAAGGTATGGACTGGTAAGAAACCTTATCTTTCACATCTGAGGGTATTTGTATGTGATTCATATGTACATGTTCCAATGGAGAAACATACCAAGTTGGATAGTAAATCTGAAAAGTGCATCTTTATTGGGTATAAGGACGGTTTAAAGGGTTATAAGCTTTGGAACCTAGTAACAAGGAAGGTTGTACAGCCGAGATGTGGTGTTCAGAGAGGTAAAATATGTTATTAAACATGAAGTCCAACCAAAGGAGCTTGAGAAGATAAAATTTGAGCTTAAGGAGGAAGAATCAAACTCTACAACAGAGGAGGAATCGGAAGATGAAGAGCCACAAACTCCGGGTGTGAGAAGATCAGTTCGTGAAAGAAGACAACTGGAAAGATATAGTCCATCTGCTTTCTGTTCAAATTTTTCTTTATCTGTTACTGATGATGATCCCAGAACTGTTAAGGAAGTAGTAGATTCAGAGGATGAAAAACTCTGGAAAGAGGCCATGGTTGATGAAATGGCATCTTTGCAAAAGAATGAGGCTTGGGATCTGGTGGAGTTGCCGGATGGAAGGAAACCCATTGGCAGCAAATGGGTGTTCAAGAAGAAGACAAATGTAGAAGGAGAGGTGGAGAAATACAAATCTCGGTTGGTATTAAAAGGTTACTCCCATGTGCCAGGAATTGATTTTGGTGATATTTTTTCTCTTCTTTCCAAGGTAGCTTCTATTATATTAATTTTATTTGTTGTTGCTGCTTTTGATTTTGAGGTAGAAGAGATGGATGTGAGGACAACATTTCTTCATGGGGATCTGGAAGAGGAGATCTATATGAAGCAACCTGAAGGTTTTGCGGTGAAGGCTAAGAAAGAAATGTTATGCAAGTTAAAGAAGTCTTTGTATGGGTTAAAACAGTCACCAAAGATGTGGTACCAGAAATTTGATACATTTATACGAGGACTTGGCTTCACCAGAAGCAAAGCAGATCACTATGTGTATTTTAAATTAATTGGTGACTGTGTTATTTATTTGGTATTGTATATGGATGATATGTTGTTGGTTGTAAATGACAAAGAAATTATCCAGGATTCGAAGACCCAATTGTCCTCCAAATTCGACATGAAAGATCTTGGTGCTGCAAACTATACTTTGGGCATGGAAATTAAAAGAGACTAGGCATTGAGGAAGCTCTGGTTAAACCAGAGGAAGTATGGTTAAAGCTCTCCTCTTTTCAACATTTTATATAATTAGTGGTTTTCCTTCCACTTTATTAATGATGACGATGTTGTGAATATTTTGGGAGCATATTGGGAAAATGGTTGTGGTTTCCTCTATTTACATCCCTGACATGTGGCCTTTGATCCATACCTATAATTTCCATGAAATAAATCGGAATTGGCTAAATTCCTTGGTTTAACCCTCTTAATTTGTTCACATGAATCACTGATGATGATTGACAATTCCATTGGTAAATTTTCTTTCCTGGAGAATGAGACTACTAAAAGGAGATAAATGTATCACATGGCCTTTGGTGTAGGTGGAATTCGCTACTGGCCTTCATGAAAAGGTGGAGCTTAATTGGGGTGGATTCTCTAATAGGGAGTGAATTGATGATTGGAAGATTCCTTTTTGACTCCTCATTTGTCATAATGTTGGACATCTTATTGCCGAGTGCCCTTATAGATTTGGAAATTGGAAACATGGAATATTAGAGATTGTTTATGATGGGGTTGTCTATTAACATATGTATAGTCTCCAATGAATTAGGATATTGGCCAACACTCTCTTGTAAGTTTAAAATCACACCACCTATGACATGTCTTGAGTAACATATTCATAATTATTTAATATCAAGTGTCGTTTCTCTTGATAATTCTACATTTCTTCCTTTAAATATTGTTTCTCCAGATATTCAACGACCACATTCTGATTGTATTGAACATTCTTCATTGTTATATGTACTTGAAATTTATCTCTTTTAAGAAAATTTGGAATCCACCCACACTCTATCATTTGCTGTGAATGGGACGACCTTCACTATTGATCACTCATTCATTGTTAGTCTTGACCCTCCTCACATTAAATTTGGGACTTTTTCTAAAGACCTTTCTCCTACTAATTTAGTTGGGAGTAATATTGAGTTTCTCCGCCTTCACCCTTAAATCCACCTAGAGACCTTGTTGATTCATTCATTCTCCACTCCTATGATTTCTATTAGTCCCAATTCTCATTGTAATGTGACCATTATGAGGGAATGGTGTTCGAAACCTTTGAATCATTCAAATGGGGCTGATACTGATCTTCACAATGATTTTACAACACTAGATCTTGTTCCACATATTTTAATAAATCATCTTTTGTTAGTTATTTCTCTCCTATTCAGGGTCTTAGAGATTATTTTCCTAATTATGAAGGCTTACCATGATAATCATGTCTTAAAACACTATGGGCTTGGGGAGTGCCCGGAAAATCCTCCTACTCCAACAATTGATTGGGGTTAATCACCCCTCTATTATCCTTTTACAAGAGATGATGATGATTGGAGACAAAATTTGGCTCGTTGTCCTCTACATCTTTCTTGGGTGGCAAGTATGTGAAGTGGATTCTTTGGGTTTATTTGGTGGTCTTATGGCTTTTTGGTATCCTAAGTTCGTGAATTTTATTGCACATAAATCCTTTGCAGGTATACTCCTATTTAGTTTCATTAGGGGCTCGAAGGATAGATTTAATATTCTTAATACATATGCGCCATATTCTTCTAGAATATACTTCTTGGACAAATTAGAATCCTGCAACTTATTAAAGATGGGATCCCTTATTTTTGCGGGGGATTTGAGCCTCACCATTCAAGATAATGAGGCCTGTGGGGGATCATTGTAGACTGGACCCATTGGCAGGGTACTTCAGCGACATTTTTGGTAGGAACCACTTGGTGGATAATTTTTCAACTCCCTTTATTCTGACATAGAGAAATGAATGGGCTGGGTTCGTAAGCATCGCTGAGGTACTTGACCGTTTCTTTCTTCTTGAAAATTTGGTGAAGTTATTAGGGTCCAGGAAATCTTGGGTTATTCCATCCCAAATTTTAGACAGTTTTCATATCATACTCGAGTGGCAGGTAGATGAGGATTGCGGTGGTATCCCATTCAAATTTAATCACCATTGCTTAAAATTTCTTGAATTTGGTTCATTAGTGCGTACTTTTCGGGCATTAGGATTGAGCACCTTGATCACATATTATTAGGAATTATTTGGATTAAGTTGAGGGCTCTTACAAATTGTATCAGTAACTAGATTCTAACTAAAAATAGGAAGCATATTGATGAAATTTTGGCTATTGATAAAAAACTTGGTACTTTGGCTTATTTCTCGGTGGTGCATCAATTATGATTTTTGGATTTAGAAAAGAGGAAGAATGCAAATTTTCAATTATAGGATGAGGAGTGTAAACTAAAATTTCATGCTCTCTAGGTATTGAGAGGAGACAATAATACAAAATTGTTTGATAATTATGCAACGAAGCGCCGCAGGGAGAACTCTATCTAGGAAATTCAAGATATTTATGGTAATTTCTTATCTACTCTTCCTGACATCGAGGATGAGGCATTGAGATATTTTTTCAATTAATATCGAGTTAGAGGAGAGGTGGATATTGTACAATTAATGGGGGTCATTGATTCATATCCGACTATTTTCGATGCTAACATAAATAATATGTTATTTCATCCCATTATAATGGAAGAATTGCGGGCTATGATGGAATCCTTTTCTCGCGATAAAAGCCCTCAGCCTGATGGCTAGCCCATTGAATTATTTTTACACTTCCAAGATATTTTGTTCACTAATATATTAGCGACTACATAATAATC
The DNA here is from genome assembly GCA_000404065.3 of Pinus taeda. NCBI lineage: Eukaryota > Viridiplantae > Streptophyta > Pinopsida > Pinales > Pinaceae > Pinus > Pinus taeda. Next base: position 6,472 of record APFE031252177.1, read on the forward strand.
TTGAAAGATTGGTTATATCCTTGGAGATATTAATTCCAATTTCATTATATTGATTCTTAAGGCTTCACATGCATCAACTTTTGTTGATTACATGCCTATCTCTCTTTGCAACATCTTATACAAAATGATTTCTAAAATCATTATTAATAGACTAAAACCTACACTGTCAGATGGTAGCTCCCAATAACAATTGGATTGTATGGGGACCTTGCAGATAGATGGAATATCTACCTTTTATACCTTGAACATGCGAGCATGTTTATCACTAAAAAGGAGGATAAATATGTATGGAATGACAATTTGGTGATCGGTCGAAATAAAGGGAAGAGAGGCATATTTTTACATTCCCCCTACCCCCCTATTCTTTATTCCTCCATAAAATTGTTTATGAAAATATGGAAGTGGAATATTCCAACAAAGCTACAAGTCTTGGCTTGCCTCATTTGGAAAAATATAATCTTGACATAAGACAATTTTTTCTGTAAATGACACAGTGGGATTAGTTGTTATTTAAATTGTATGCGGTAGATGGAAGACCCAACTCATTTATTTCTTTGATGCTCCTTTGACAAATTAATTTGGAATGGTGTATTTAATATGTTGCATTTACAGGCGGATTGCAACTTCTCTTCTATGGTTAATTATATTCAGGGTTGTATAATTGAATATAAAACATTCAAACCACTTCCTATATACATTATGTGGGGAATTTGAAAAGTAAAAATTCACTCATCTTTGAGAACAATTTGTCTAATATCTGGAAGAGGTGTGTTTGCATCATGGCATATTATAGGGAAGAAAATTTTGGTAGATGTGCACCTACTCTGAGACTCATTTGTCCTCCACTAACTTTCACACCTTTTTTGTATGGTTATTTCGATGGTGCAAATAAGGATGGGATTTGCGATCATGGTTACATCATCATTTTGGCGACCATTATGTACCACATATGCTGGGATGGGAGTAATGGGAAAAATATACGAGATGGTGTTCTAGCACTTTGGCGAATTATATTTTATGCATGCAAGTTTGGGTTGGTATAATTGGAAGCCTTCGAACATTTACAAGAAGTTGTGGAGTGGGTTTCTAATATATATACTTTCTTCTTGTTACTCCTTTTCAAATGGTTGAGTAGAATTCGAAAAATCATGGAACACTTCACTAATATGAAAATTACATATACATGCAGGGAATTCAATTCGATTTCCAATAGGTTATCTAAGGATGGTCCTTTTCTACCTTTTGATATGTTAGAGTACAAATTCTATACAAATTCCATATATCAACATAGTGGAAAATTTTCCATTCACCAAGCATTAGTCCCTGTTACTACAAATCATGGAATGTTGAGTTACAATATGTTTTTTCATAATAGGAATATGTGCAACAATGATTATAACTACCTTTTTAGGGTTTCTGTTTTATTATGATATAAGTATTGGGATACTTTGTTAAACTACGGAGGTATTTTGATGTAATTTCTTTTTGCAATAGAACATTCCAACTGAATGTGGATGGACATGTGACCTATGATATGTGTAAACAACATGTTATATCTAATATAACACTATTTTATTTTATTTTATTTTTTTATTCTGGTGAAAGAAAGAATAAGGTAAAAGAAGGCAATGAGGTGAAGACTTGAGACAAAGATTTAGTTGTAACTTGATCATGAGCTTTTGGCTCCAAAGGAAGAACATCACGAAGTTTTGGAGTAGCCACAACCAAAGGAGCAAAGAGCCGAGACATCCACCCAAGAAAACACATCCAAAGAAGGAAGGAAGTGGAATAGGGAAGTTGACATATTATCGTAGGATACTAAAGAGAATGTGGAAGCACAAACATCACAATGCAAGCAAAGAAGGTCACTGGATCGATACATTGGCTACATGGCTTTGATGCATGAGATTATAGAGACAGAGGTATCATCATTCGAGGAAGATGTAGAGTAACCAATATGGGTTGATGCTATGGTAGAGGAATATGATTCCATTGTCAAAAACAATGTTTGGGAAGTGGTCCATTTATGAACAAACAAACCAACGATTGGTTTGAGATGGATTTACAAGGTAAAGAATGAAACATATGAGAGAATAGAGAAACAAAAGGCCAGATTTATGGCCAATGGGTTCTCTTAGGTGGAGGGAATTAAATAAGAGGAGAAATTTGCTCGAGTAGCAAGGTACTTGTCAATCAAGTCAATTCTAGCACTATTAATGCAGATGGGGTGGAAGATCCACTAGATGGATGTGAAGACAATATTCCTGAATGGATTTATTGAGGAGGAGGTGTATATTGAGCATTTATAGGGATTTTAGACCTTTGATAGAGAGTCACATGTGTGTAGACTCAAGCGAATGTTGTATGGACTCAAGCAAGCACCACGTGCTTGGTATACTAGCATCGATAGCTATCTCATCAGTTTAGGCTGCACCAAAACTGAAGCAGATGAAAACTATTATCACATTGTGGTAGAAGGTAAATTATTGATTATTACTCCTTATTGGTGATGAGGAGCTACTCATATCTTGCAAGGAGGACCTTGTAAGAGAGTTCGAGCTGAAGGACATAGGCCTCATGGCGATACTTCAGAGGTTCCACATGGAAAGGTGGACACCCATGGAAACTCCTCTAGATGGAAATTGGATGAAAGATGATGTTATTTCAGGTGAAGTAGTGGAGGTTACCATTTACTGGCAGCTTGTGGGTTCACTTATGTATTTGGTGAATAAACGATCGGACATGGGTTATGAATTTAACCAGCTTAGTCAAGCAATAGTTGAGCCATCCAAACTATATTGGAAAGTAGCAAAACATGTGTTGAGATATCTCAGAGGCACTACTAAGTTTGGTATTTGGTATAGACAGACAGAGGGAGTGAAGCTGCAAGGCTTCATAGATGCATATTAGGGAGGGAGTCCATCAAATAGGAAGAGCACTTCAAGAATTATGAGTGTTGGGTCCACAACCGTTTCTTGGTACAATAAGAAGTAGAGATATGTCACGGCATTGAGCTCAACAGAAGAAGAGTATATGGCTGCAAGTCAAGCAACATGTGAGGCTATCTGAATGAGAACAATTCCTTTTGGGTTATTTTTCAGAAGATGGATCCTACAGTTATTTACTGTGAGAATCCGAGTTGTATCAAACTCTCTAGGAATCTAGTTTTTCATGATCGATCCAAGCATATAGATATCTGGTATCACCATCTAAGAGATTGTTTGCAAAGGAGAATCATGTTGTTGTAGTACATTCCGATAGAGGAACAAGATGCAAATATTTTGACAAAGGCCTTGTTTAGAGGAAAATTTGAGTTCAATAGAATATGGATTGGGACATGTGATAATATATTTATTTATCACAGGGAGTGTTGAAAATGAAACAAGAAAATCTAGTTTTGACATTGCCTTGGTCAAACTAGATTAAAATTCTAATTTCTATTTCAACAGAATACTTCGAGGTAGTTAACTAAGGTGACTTGGATCTTGTCACTTATTTAATTTGATTTATTGTGAATTTAACTAGTTCTTACTATCACAATAACTAGTAGAGGTCAAGTTGTGGGTGTAACTTTTTCAACACTAAGTGATCATCAATCAACCCAAAACATTTTTTTCACACAGAAAATTCAACCCAAAATAATTTTCCACACAGAAAATTCGAATTACCTAGTTGAGATTAGATTTAAAAAATAGCATACTATTAATTATAAACTAATCCAAATCGTAAAACTAATACATGCAATCATGCACGGGCATGTAATCACTCATTTTTTTCTTTTTTATTTCTCTTCTATGTTGTAGTTTGTGTGATACGGTGTGGTGTGATTTCTCTTCGTATGTATGTTACCGTTGCTTATGCCTAACAAGAAAGAGGGTGGACGGTGTGTGATACGGTGTGATTTCTCCTAGTATGTATGTTACCGTTGGTTATGCCTAACAACAAAGAAGTTGGATCGTGCGACACATTTCTTGGACGAAGCCATTCATCATGAACTCCCTGGGCATCTCGCATGGCTCATCGAGCGCAGAAATTCATTTACGGTTTTCAATAATAAACCATTTTAGTTAAAATATGATATTAGATGATGTGTATATTTTTTAAAGTTAAAATATGATATTAGATGATGTGTATATTTTTTAAAGTTAAAATATTATATTAGAAGGTGTGTATCTGTTTTAAAGTTAAAATATTATATTAGATGATGTGTATGTTAATGGCCAGATCAATTTTTGGGTAATATTTTTGCAATTACTTTTATTAAGTTTTTAGTTTTTAATTTTTTAATTTTACATATTTTAATTGTGTGAGTGTTTGAATTGTGTTTTTGATTGTGGAAATTGATCTAACATCATCAAAAACTTTTTGGGCACCCAAAGTTTCAAAACTTTCAAGCTGTAACTCATAGTTCCAAAAATTTAGTTCATATTTGCCAAAAATGTGCCAAATTTTTATTGTTTTCCAGCAAAATGTAGTCTCCATAGAGTCCCTAAAAAAATACTAGTTTAAATCCAACATAAATTTGAATCTATCAAGGGCCAAGAGAGATAAGTCTAGACTTAATATGGATATCATCATTATTATTTAATAGTTTAAAATATATATTTTTTTCTTTTATCATTATAATTTTAATATTTTCTTTTTAAATTTTATTTTATTTTTGACTGAGTCAAAATAATTATGTTGACAAGACAACATCACTACCATACCGAGTTGGAGAGCATATGCAACAATTATATGTTCTAGATTTTACTATATATGTTAGATTGATTCTAGTAACTTGACTCAAGATAATTTCTCAATGCCAATTTTAAGGTTTTGAGAACCCATGTTATTATTTTATTTTAGATGTAGCCTTTGATCAATGATGATTTTGGGGCTTCATGTCTTCATGATTTTAACTATGCTATTCTTTTTAATGTAGCCTTTTACCATGGTAGTTTTTGGGCTCTATGTTTTTGTACCAAGTGGCACTCTCCAACCCAGTATAAAAAATGTTGTAATATTTTGTCCCCTTTTCTAAACTTTTTGAGTCCATAAATTTACATAAAAAATAAAATTAAAATAAAAGCTAAATTATAAATTGTAAAATTAATAACGATGAACCACACTGGTTGGTTTGAAAGGCGACAAAGGTCTTTCTTCGTGTGATTTATGCCATTGGTTGGTTCGAAACGCGTCCACAAAGGTCTTTCTTCATGTGATTTACGCCACTGGTTGGTTCGCGTTGACAAAGGTCTTTCTTCATGTGATTTACGCCAAATATCTTCTTACAACGTGAACACATTTTTACTTGGTCAAAATAAAATAAAAAATAATAAAGAAAAATAACATTAAATTATAAACAACTTCAAGGTAGGAGAATCCATGGTATTGACCCATGGTATTCGTGTGCAGTATAATCCATGGTATTGACCCATGGTATTAGTGTGGACTATAACCTATTTAAAGGGGGAAATTAAACCATCTTTGATCCATCTTAACTCCAAATTTGCCAAGCAATGAGAGGGATCAAATCACTCTAATTGCTTGGTAAATCCACAATTAAGATGGATCTATATCAAATCACTCTAGTCGCTTGGTAAATCCACAATTAACAAAATTAAGATGGATCTACTCCAGATCTACCAAACCACTAGAGGGATCGAACCACCAGAGGGATCAAATCATTTGATCCCTCTGGTAGCTTGGTAGATCTAGACTTAAGATGGATCTAGGCTAGAACATAGATCGATCATATTGTGTGTGGGTGCATGTGGGTGCATTTTGTTAACTTCCATGAGAAATGTATTCCTGTGGAGTATAACCTATTTAAAGGGGGAAATTAAACCATCTTTGATCCATCTTAACTCCAAATTTGCCAAGCAATGAGAGGGATCAAATCAATCTAATTGCTTGGTAAATCCAAAATTAAGATGGATCTATATCAAATCACTCTAGTCGCTTGGTAAATCCACAATTAAGATGGATCTAGTCTAGATCTTCCAAACCACTAGAGGGATCAAATCACCAGAGGGATCAAATCATTTGATCCCTCTGGTAGGTTGGTAGATCTAGACTTAAGATGGATCTAGGCTACAACATAGATCCATCATATTGTGTGTGGGTGCATGTGGGTGCATTTTGTTAACTTCCATGAGAAATGGGAAGATGGACAAAGGAAGGAATTTAGTACATTGAACACGAGAGGATTTTGGGCCAAAAGAGAGTACATGGTTTTTATTATTTAAATTTATTTGAAATCAAAGGGATAAAACTGATTTAAATAGTTATGGGATGTAGTTTAGAAATTGTGAGTTTTTTTTTTGGTATTGGACACAATTTGGAAATTGTTAGATTTTTTATTTTTATTTTTATTTTTTTTTTGGAAATTGTTAGATTTTTAAATTTTTTTGATATGGAGAGATCTCTCGATAAATAGGGGGATTTGAACCTTTGGTCTTTCAGTTTACACAGATTTCACATTATTACTTCAATCACCAATTGAGTTGGTCATGACAAATGTTAAATTTTTTTAATAACATTAGTGATTTTATATTTTCATTACTAC